>VYZV01035728.1:80634-120890 GCA_013401275.1 Pandion haliaetus | reverse complement strand
CGGGCGAAGGGGCAGGGGCCCCGCCTTACCGGGAAAGAAAGCGGCGGAGGGGCAGCGCGTGCAGGGCCGCGCGGCTTCGCGGGTCGCCTCAGCGACCGCCCTTCTCGCTGATGAGGGCCGCGGCGGAAGCGCCTGTTGTCCCCTCAGCGTCGGGCAGTTCTCACACAAAAATTAGTATTTTTCCCTGTAAATGCGAGCCCGCGGCTCGCTCCAGTCCTTGGGGAGGGAAGCGGGGCTCGGGGTCCCTGGTAGCCCCAGAGATCCCTGCAAGGAAGGTGAGGGAAGCGGGGCAGCGGGCCACGGGGAGATGACTGGCAGGCATCGGGGGCAGAAAACCAACCTCCTCCCCAGGAATCAGCAGATGGAGGGCCCCTGGGCATCACCAGGCAATTGGGTTGGGCCTTTATGCACCTTGCAGCGAGAAAGGGGCTTTTGGTGTGCCCACTGTGGGATTTTTCACCACCACTGCTACGTGAGCAGTTTTCTAAAGGTAGCTGACATTTCAAGCAGATTTCCATTCTGTTTCTCCTTACCACCAGGCCTATAAGTCAGAATGTTGGCATATGACTACAACCAAAGGAAAAGCTGCCTGCTCTCATAGTGGAAAGTATGGCAAGAAATGAATCGGAATGGAAAAGACGGTAAAAATGGGATGCCAGAGGTGCTGTAAAAATGCGTCTGGCACGTACATCTGTGACCCCTTACGGTGCACAGGCAAGAGGAAGACAGCTGTACTGTAAAAACATGCACAGAGTTTTAAAAGAATTACTAAACTCTACACAATTGTCTAACCTGCTGAAAAAAGAAACAGTGGAAAGCTCTCAGAAATGCAGTCAGTTACTGCCAGCTTTCCAACCCTTGCCAGCATATTCAGCTGCCTTTCGTCATCTGGATACACAGAAGCCATCTACCAGAATAGCCTGGCTCCTGGTGCACAGGCTGAACAGGAAGGAGCTCAGCACCTTTCCTGTCCACACCATCCTATTTGCACTGCTAAATGTGCATCCTTATCTCAGATAGCTGCTGCACAGCTGTTGCCTAAAACTGGTTGGTTTTAACATGAGCAAGTAGTTTTAAAATAGGCACATTTTAAGCTGCACTGTGATCACGCATTGGTACATCTTCAGGCCAAAAGTACTGAAGCCTGTAATCAGTCCTCCTGCAGAATAGCACTTACACACACAAGTGGTCCCGTTGATTTTAATTGAACTATTTGAGTGAGAGCTATTCAGCATATAGGAGGGTTGCAGAATATTGTCCTGGTGTGTTTATTCCTTGGCAAAAGATGTCAGCTACAGTTTCCTTTTAAGAGGATAATAGCGATTCACATTAAAATAAGGATTATGCTTTACTCTTTTTACAGCATTGTGGTAAAACTACATATACATTACACCTGATAATATATTAGTGTGTATCTTGTTGTCTCAGATACACAAGGGTAATGTGGTTCTTGAACATTGCTGAAACACAGATCATGTTTTACTGCTATTTGGTCCAGGCATCAGGGACAAGACAAAATACAAGGCTGTGAAGAAAGCAGCATTGTGATTAATTTAAGAGAATTTTATATCTGGCTGGAAAAAGTCTGGCTCCATGAATTACAAGGCAAAAAAGAATTTGGTGCATAGATTGCAATGATAAAAAAATTGCTGTAACATTTTCCACTTGCTGCTTGAACTGTTGAAATTCTGCTGCATGTGGGTGAGACAGTACAGTTTTCACTGTAAACCCATTTAAATTTATGGCAGTTTTGCTGTTGACTTAACTGGAAGTAGGTTTAGACACTATTGCTTTCTATTACAAAATAGCATGAAACCATATATGCATAGGTCTGTGTTGTCCACACAGGGAAGAAAGTTCCCTTTGCCTGACCATGCGCGTAGGGCATGTAGTAAAGAAAATGCAAAGATGTACAGATAAGGCACTGTTGTTCTCTACTGTAGCCACAGCGATCTAGCAGTACCTCAGATTTTCAGAGCACCTATGTTTCTTTGTATATGTGTCTAAATGTATCTTAAACTGTTTCGTATACATGCTTTAGAATCAATCGTGTCCAGAAAGGAAGATGAACATGCTAGGTGTATAAATGCACATGGGTGGAAGTGGGATACACTTGTATGAAAGGCTAGGATTCAGATACGGATTTACCGAGGCTCTGAAGGCCTGAAGCTTCTCCCACTCCTCTCCACCACACTATGAACACACCCCCTTTGCCTCTAGAAACACAGGAGCCCAAACAAGCGTAGCACTGCGCAGGGGCAGTGCTTCGGGAGGGTGCATAGCCCGTGCTGCGCACCCCACCAAGCACCGTCCTCACTGGACACTCCTCGGTGCGATCCGCCTGCTGGGTCTCACTCCATGATGGCTTCAGCCCTCGCCCTCCCCTGCACCCCCTGGAACCCAAACCCAACAACCTAACCTCTCCTGGGGTACAAACCATCAGACTTGGTGTGATTGCTCTTCCTGCTTTTAAATGTGGACAAAAGTATTTTGCGGACAGTTGTTTTAAGGTCATCGAACGCAAATTCACGTTGGTATTGGCACTTCGCAGGGCCCTGTGCTCCCACCCTTCTCTGCACAGAAGGGACACTATGGGAAGAGGGAGGGCACTGAAGCCAGCTAGACTACGTGCGTAAGTATTGTGCAGTGCTGTTAAGGGCTGCAAAATAGGGACCAGTGCAGTCACAAAGGCCAGCAGATTTGTGTTCATGGTGGCTCTCGGCTCAGGAGTCATAAACTATATTAGTCTGCTTGAACTATATGCGTGTGTGTAACACCCCCCCACACCCACCCACCCACAGAACCCCAGCTGATGAAATCCAGAGTAAACCCACATGCATTTAGGAAGGACAGTGTATGAGCTGGCTCCTACCAAACAAGCGCTGACACACGTTCACCTGTAGTTGCATCGAAGGAGCTTTCTGTACAGTGTGCAATAATGTGTTAGAGAGAGCCAAGTAGTTTTACCAAGATTATTTCTCCTAGAGTGAATCCAACTGAGTCCTTTTCAGGAGGCACCATAAAAACTTTTAAAATACCTAGAATGAATCGTTCTGGATCTTTTTTTATTTGTGCCAGTGAACCAGGACTAGCTTTGGTGGTACCAGTGTGGGTTCATAGGTGTAAAATGGGTGTGAAAGAAGATCAACCAAATTACTTCAAGAACTGAAAGACAGGCTCTAAGATATACATGTGCTTAAAGGCTTTGCAGATTTGCGTCTCTAAATAGCTTTTTTCCATTTCTATGAGCAAGCAGCAGGAACAGCTGAGTGCTAAAGAAACAGCTGGTCTTCGGTGATAAGGGGTAGCTGTGACTTCATGATGAAGTTTGAAAAACTTTATATTTAGAAGCAGAAGGGAGAGCCATCAGCAGCCACACCCAAAACCTGAACTGTTTGCAGATTCTTCGCTGCCTGCACTTTGTGATTAGAGTGGTAGTATTTACATTTTTAAATGTTACAACGCCTTTCTTTTCCAAACTCCGTCCTGTGGCGTGACACAGCATGTGAGATCAGTGACATCAGAACTGCTGACTGCCCTGAGCTATGATGAGGGCAGAGCTCTGAAGCTGAGGATCCATAATTCAAGAAACTTGCATTCACTATTCTCCACATACAGCCTTAAAGAAATAATTAGGCCTTCCATACTTTTCAGATTTGGCTTATTGCAGCTACTGCATGTTTCTTTCTTCCATCTTTTTAAATTCCTTACTTGTGTTTTCCCTCTGTCCAGAAATAACCTCCTTCACTGTGCCTTGGCGTCCATCCCCCTCTTTCCTTGGGTGTTGCAAGGCTTAGCTAGTGAGCAAAGAGTTAGTTGTCTTCCCACACAGGAAGGGTTCTGCACTCAGAGCTGGCACTGACAAGTTTCAGCTCCCTGTCTCAGCATCTCAAATCCCATTTAATCTCTCATCTCACCTGTGATTCAGATCATTAACTCTGTTTCCTGGATGAAGAAACCAAAACACCTGAAAGTTGAATAGAAAGAAGTTTCAGAAGTAACAACTTTGTCAGTGTCCAAGCCCAATTTGAGACACTCTGATTATATCTAGCCTGCCAAATAAAGCAGGGCCAAAGACCATTCTCCATCCCTGATGTCAAATGGCAGATGTCACTGCAGCCGCTTGGCCTGGCATCTCCTCTGGGCTGCTACTGGTGCACATGTGGCTTTTAGTCATCCCTTTATTTTATGTGTGGTTTGCTTTTAGTTTAGGGTGGTTTTTTTAAGTTCGAAGTGCCTGAAGACATGTGGCAGCCCATCAGAGAGCTGCTTTTGGAGCTTAAAGCTGAGGTTATGTCACATGCAGGTATGTGGGGTATCGGGTTAATGAGTTGCTGCTACAATGTTGAGGGACTGTGTAGCCTGGAGGAGTCATGTCTGTGCAATGTCATCCAACGTGCCTTCTGGATTGGTGCTTGACCTGCCATACCCCTGGAACTACCCAGGTGTTGGCTTGGAGAGTAGCTTGGTGTGCTGGTTTTGGGTGGGGTACAGTTAATTTTCTTCATGTTGGCTAGTATGGGCTACATTTTGGATTTGTGATGAAAACAGTGTTGATAATACCAAGATGTTTTCATTACTGCTGAGCAGTGCTTACACAGAGTCAAGGCCTTTTCTGCTCCTCACACCACCCCACCACCACGCAGGCTGGGGGGTGCACAAGAAGTTGGGAGGGGACACAGCTGGGACAGATGACCCAACTGACCAAAGGGATATTCCAGACCATATGATGTCACGCTCAGAATATAAAGCTGGGGGAAGAAGAAGGAAGTGAGGGACGTTTGGAGTGATGGTGTTTGTCTTCCCAAGTCACCGTTACTTAGCATGATGGAGCCCTGCTTTCCTGGATAGGGCTGAATACCTGCCTGCCCATAGGAAGTGGTGCATGAATTCCTTGTTTTGCTTTGCTTGCTTGTATGGCTTTTGCTTTCCCTATTAAACTGTCTTTATCTCAACCCACGAGTTTTCTCACTTTTACCCTTCTGATTCTCTCCTCCATCCTACTGTGAGGGAGGTGAGCGAGCGACTGTGTGGGGCTTAGTTGCTGGCTGGGGTTAAACCACGACACTTCGTCCAAGGACCATGACAACAAATAAACAGTATAGATACTGTGGGGTCCTATGGACCTGAGTGACTCCAACACATTTGGGTTGGTGGGCTCTATGTGATGCTCGCTAGCCCAGCTTGCTGTCTGCTCTTGACCGGTTGTGCTGTACTGTTTGAACCACTGGCTTTCCCAAAACAACTTAATTTTTCCTGTTTTTGTTTGGAATTTAGTGAGTGTTTATGAAATGCTATGGAACAGACATGCTTGAAAGTCAAATCTGAAACAAATGGTATCTTCAAACCAAATGCCAGTCCCTTGTAACAATCATTTCTTGTTAATTGCTGTATTAGGAAAGACAACATTTGTATCTTGGCATCCTTGAGGGTTTGGCTGCAGGGACCTTGAACGTCCCTCCCCACCAGCACTCCCTGACCAGTGAGACGTGCAGTACCCTGCCACCAGGCCCTGCAGCCATTTCTGCAATCAGGCATGAAATTATTCTTAACTGATTGAGGTAAGGCATAGATTGAAAAGCTTGAGAGACACTGATTGACTCCATCATTGTGCTCCACCTCAACTCTATTTCACCTAAACCATGCCTGGCAATTTTGGATAGCACCATCCTAAAAGTCTTCACTGATGCTGCCACGCTCGAAGCACTTTACAAAAGGCAGTAGTAATGCTGCTTTCATTTTAAAAGACAAAAAAGGAACAAGACATAGGTGAAACATCTGGTCAGGGTCACTCAGCAAAAGCAGGAGAAGAGCTGGGAGGATGACTAGGTGTCCCAGTCCCCAGTCCGGCATGTTCAGCGTTATGATATACTGCAGAGGAAGGATTTGTTATATGATTTCGGATCTGAATCTCAGACATGTCATGGCCTTATTACATTCCCTTGGTGTAGGAAAGAAGCCTTGTGTACATTTGTATTGCATTAAGCTTCCACAAAATATATAGACTAGTGCAGCGCAAAGAGGCTTTGAAGAAACCATGACTCAGACCCACTTTGCGTTAGAGTGCTTTTGAGGTCACGGGCATCTGCCTGAGGTCACTGCTTGAATGAGCTGATAAATTAAACATTTCTCCTTTATTTGATAAAATTTGCAGTCAGGCCTTCTTGTTAGCTAACTTTGATAGGAGCACATCATATAGCAGTAAAAGCATGTTCTACCTCGCTGTGATCTAAGCTGCCTTGATGCTTACCACTTGCAGTCCAGGACAGAGAGAGAAACAGAGCAGGGTTGTGCAAACGTGCTAGTGAACAGAGCTGAAACCAGTCTGCCTTTGGCAAACAGAACGTCCACTTTAAGAGGACAGGGAGGCAACTGTGGGCTTTATGAATAAAATCAGTCAGTGGTAACATAGTCTCAATGGCATCTACCCTCTGAACATAAAAAAAAATCCATCTAGATATGGAAAATTGAGTTCATGCATCCTATGGAGACCAACAAAGTAGTTAGTGGCCATTAGTTTATAGAATATTTATTACAAATGAGGAACCAAGAAAGAAAAATTTATATTTACAAATTTAAGCATGGAGATTGCTCACCTGGGTGTTTGGACATCCAAAATCAACAGTTGTAAGCTGGGTAAATCAGGTTTTGATATGAGAAGGAAATTGGAGATGGACTCCTCTTCCATTCATACAGTCATTCTCCAGGAGCCAAGCTATGTGCATACAGATATGGGAGAAGAGATTTTTATCAAGAAATGGGTACCGATAATATATTTATAGGCCTACAGTAAGTATGTAAGCAAATTGTTGAGTTCTATTCCCAGTAAAGAAAAATTAATGCCTAATGTGGCTGATGCAAATCTACTACTAGCCATAAGATCCTGTCACTTACTTGTATTAGCCATGATGGATCCAAGTGAATCTGTGACAGGAAGATTGCAGGTGCATCCTATATTGTACAGTAGTGATAATACTCTGCATTTCTGTAGCGTTTCGAACTCGCTCATTTTAGACTGCTTTGTCAAGATTTGCTAGTTCAGGCCCTTAATAGGTATTAGTAATTAGGTAAATAAAATGCTGTTCAGCTGAATGAGGGAGGAATCAGTATTGATCCTGAACATCATACTGCTAGTGTAGTTGGGCCAGTATTACTGTGGTAGAGAAAAGAGAGCTCATACATCAATACACACATTCAAGAGAAGCTCAAAAGAGCCCAGGTGGTAAATAACCTGGACAATTGCCTGCAGGACCTAAAATCAGAGATCAGCACAAAGGCTTGGCAGGTGAATAGTCAGCAGATGCCGTCTTATCTCTCTATTTGCTTTGGAAGAGTGGATCTGATCCAAAACACGTTCAAATCAATTTGTATCTTCTTTATTTTGATAGGCTATGCACCCGGCTCTAATCAGTTGTGGGCCTAATTAAATGATTTTCCTCATTGCAAGCTAATTACTCCTATGGAGAAATGAAACTGAATCTTAAATGAGCACTCTATGGGAACTGTATTTGTAACGTAAGGTTTAGAATAAAAAATTATGGGCTTGATTTCACACTGTCTTACACAGTCTCTTCTTCCACATAAAGCAAGTACAATTTCCCACTCTCTTTGATCGGTATAAGTACGGAAACCAAGTGAAGAGTCAGGCAGAATGACTGTAACAAGCTCCCCTCCTTATGCAAAAAAACCCTAGTGCAAGCAGGAAATCATTGGCTTTCAGCATCCAAGAGAGGAAGAAGCAATGCATTTAAATTGCAGCAAGGAGGTTGGATATCAGCAAAATGTTTTGACAGTGAAGACAGAAAGGCACTGAGCTGGGTTACCTGGGGAGCCTTTGGCACCTCCAGCCTGAGAAGCCTGCGAGAGGTTTGGCTTCAGCCTCACGCAGGGGATGGAGCACCCAGAGACCTCCTGGACTGCTCTTGCTGGTGCCTTTTTGGAGTTTTGAACCAGTTTGGGGAAAAATGCAAGGTACAGGACAAAGACAAATTCAGTGCCGTCACCTTGTGGTGATGGGCCATTTGCTGTTCTTGAACAAATGGCAAAGCAGGTAAAGAGAAAATGTGAAATCTGCAGTAATTAATTAGATAATGGGAAATCAATCATGCTAATTAGTACGTAAGTGTTGGCAGACTCTATAACTGTGCTGATGGAATTGATTTAGTGAATACTTTTTTCAGGGATTGCAGGTGGCAGGCCGTGTAGATGTCATGGTTTAACCCCAGCCAGCAACTAAGCCCCACACAGCCGCTCACTCACTCCTCCGTGGTGGGATAGGGGAGAGAATCGGAAGGTAAAAATGAGAAAACTCGTGGGTTGAGATAAAGACAGTTTAATAGGGAAAGCAAAAGCCACAAAAAAAAAAGCAAGCAAAGCAAAACAAGTAATTCATGCACCACTTCCCATGGGCAGGCAGGTGTTCAGCCCTATCCAGGAAAGCAGGGCTCCATCATGCTAAGTAACGGTGACTTGGGAAGACAAACACCATCACTCCAAACGTCCCTCACTTCCTTCTTCTTCCCCCAGCTTTATATTCTGAGCGTGACATCATATGGTCTGGAATATCCCTTTGGTCAGTTGGGTCATCTGTCCCAGCTGTGTCCCCTCCCAACTTCTTGTGCACCCCCCAGCCTGCGTGGTGGTGGGGTGGTGTGAGGAGCAGAAAAGGCCTTGACTCTGTGTAAGCACTGCTCAGCAGTAATGAAAACATCTTGGTATTATCAACACTGTTTTCATCACAAATCCAAAATGTAGCCCATACTAGCCAACATGAAGAAAATTAACTCTATCCCAGCCAAAACCAGCACAGTAGGTCTGGCCAGCAATGATCATATGTGGTGCTTCTCTGTAATACTTCCCAGCTAAACCTTCAAGCTGAGTGTTGGTTTTGATGCTTTGCTTGAGGCACTGAATTCCGGCAAAGGGAAGATCTTTGCTCAACAACCCCAAAACACTTTTGTGATGGCATGTAGGGGAAAAGGAATGGCCTCCAAAAGGCACAACTTGCTGAAAGCAACCTTGCATGCAAAAAAAATATCACTTAGGCTGCTCTCTCTGTTTGGGGACCAGAATCTAAGATGCTGTAGCACATAGTCGTTAGGACCCAGCCTTATGGGACCCACACAGCACTGTTTTTGCTAAATGTGGTGTCTAGAAAATGCAAAAATTACAGAGAGCAATCTTCATCCTCAGGCAGATGTTTACCATGCAAGTGTCATATGGGGTGCCATGTCCTTTGTGTTGATGCACTGATTTTAACACTGGGAGAAAATTTCAGTAACAAGGTGCAAGTGAGATGGCAGAAACTGGGGGGCAGAATGAAGAATTTAACTTACTTGGTTTATTTGTTTTCCTTCCAGCTTTCCACAGATCTATTTTTTTGCCTTGTACTTGGCTCTGTGTCTCTGATCCCGTCTGTCCTGGTTTTGTTCGCCTTCCTTTGTTGCCGATGGTTTCACGCTGTTTCCATTCCTCTCCTTTCGTGTGACACAGATTCTCCGCCTGAGCCACGTCCAAGGTATTGTGCTCCCTGCAGTTACGGCACAGAGACTCGATGCCGAGGACACAACTTCCTGCTTCACTGACAGTGTCTGCATTGTGTAGGTGAGCGTATGTTTTACCAGCCCACAGAAAAGAAGTTTCAGGGCATACTTAATGGATTCTCCTATTTTTTTAACTTGTCAGGATGCTGGCAGCTCTTCACCTCTTCTTCATTGTTGCTGGTCTCTTGGCATCTACAGGAGACCAAGGTCCCACTAGTCTAGATGATCTACACGCAGTGAGAGAGCTTTTTTTAATGTGAAGACCTTACAGTCAACGTGGAGAACACAGATGAAGGTATGAGAATGCTATTATGAATAAATCTGCCCTATGCAGAGGGAAGTAGAAACACAGAGAAATCCCTGGATCTCATTACTAGAGGTAAGGAGATAGCTGTAGTAACTTGGATACCTCAAGTCCAGTTCAGGGCTTTCACCACAAAAATGGTCCTCCTTCTCTTCACAGGGACCAGTGTAACACAGGGATGGATTTTCACTTTTGCCTCTCACTCAGATGTGCTAAGGATGGTGGAAGGTGGACCCATATCAGATGACTGCCATGACAGCACTAGGGCATGGTGTTTTACCACTCACTCACTCACTCACTCACTCACTCACTCACTCACTCACTCACTCACATGGGCAAGTCTAAGTCATGCCAAGTCACTCTGTCACCTCTCTGGTTTTGAAAAATGATGAGGGTTGTTTAAAATTGTTATGCATATTGGCAGTTATCCCGGGGGGTGAGAAGATTAGTGGAAGTATATTCCTGTATATAAAAAGATACTTGTAACATTCAGAGGTGCACGGATGAGACTTAAAGGTTTAACTTCTTATAAACATCTATCTGGAGTTTGAAGGCACCCCTCACCTACAGCTGTAAGGGATTGTAATTAACATCCAAACTCCATGAACTCAGTCCCTGAAGGCAGGTAAATTCCGATTGCTGAGCAATAGTACTGCTCAATTCTGAAATGAAGGCTGACACAACCCATACAAAATGGTAGCTTTTATCAAGAATGAGGTAGCTGGGACTGGTGCCAAAGGAGCCTGGGGCAGGACCTTGTTCTGGCCTTGTGTGAAGCAACACAGATCTTGCACCCAAAAGGAAAAGGTCAGTGCTGGGGTACTTTGGCCCTACTGTGTGGGTCAACGGTGGGGGAATAGGTTGTGCCTAGTGGGGGACAAAACCCCTGGGAGATGGCAGGTTCTTGGTCCACCTCAACTTATTCCACTGTGACTGGCTGAGGACCACACTATAAGTCTGTCTTGACATCAGGTAGAAACCCCCTATCTTTAGGACTCATTCCTCTGTTCACAGGCTTGCCTTTGCTTCCCAAATGAAGATAAACGCTTTACAATAGACAGGCAGTATGATGGCTTAATGAAGAAGAGGTAGGAAGTAATACCTCAGCGTGACCTCTGCTTTCATTGTCTGTACCTTTGACATCTAACCAAATACATTAAACTACACAAAATACACACATCTGGGCTCTTTTTAGAGCATGTTTGGTTTATATTTTTAAAGCTTTGCTTACCTGTGGAGTTTACTATTTATTGTATGATGCTTTTTGCCACTTAGGCACTATGCTTAATCAGATTTGTAAATTAATTCTCTGCTGGGGTTTCTCTTTGTGTGTTCAGAAAGCATAAAAAGTGTTCGTGACACGCTTCAGAACACACACTGGTTACATTAGTCATCCTCTCAGCATAATAGTTTTATGGAGAACACTTTAGGTTAAAAAAAAACACATTTCCTTTAATCCAGTTTCTTTCTCCCACTTTTGATCCGTAGAGTTATGTTACATGTTAGTAAGTAGCTACGTGACACGCAAAGGCTGTAATTGTGAATTTTTTTTGCTGGAGGAAAAAAGCTACTGTTTACATCTTGAAATACCTATTATTACCTTTTATGATATATTCAACTGAAAACATTTTCATACAAGAACTTTGCCTTCTTCTGGCAGCTGGAAGGCTGGTTGGAAAAAAGAGCACTGCTGAGTCATGGCATGCCTTCTCCCTGTTTTGCCATTTCCCCAGCTCAGCAGTCCCAGCCCAGTGGAGAGACCAAGGCCGGATGGGAAAGGGCAGCTTTGATGGGGAGCACCAAAGTCGCCAGCAGTGCTGCGCGCATCTTCATGGACGGACCCTCCCTCACACCCACCGTGCCCCTTCCTTGTCACAGCTGTTTGAGCTGTCTCCTAGTCAACAAGACACTTCTGTGGCAAACATTGCAATGTAGGAAAGGATTTGAACAGCAGAAAATGTCACTGGTGTTGGTGAGGAAGAGAGGGTGCTCAGCAAGCACTGTGGTGCCCATTGGTAAGAGAGGAGGACTGTCATGGCCGTGGAACCACAGCCTGAGAGCTACAGTGACAACAAGCTGCAGCACGTCACCTTGGGTGTGATGGGTACTTTCCCGACAGAAGTCACAGACAAATGTGGCTGCAGTCTTCTCTTCACGCCAGTGGGACCCAGGGAAAATCTCTCCTCATGATACTGCGCACTCACCCTTGTACTGTCTAGGCAGCCTTATCTAGCCCCCTGCCCCTTGCACACACACCACACACACATACACCCCTCCAATCTCTTAGGCCCTTTGTATTTCACAGGAAATAAGTAGATAAACCACAGCTCTGAATTTCCTAATTACGCGAAAAAGTAGAAATTCCTAAACCTTCAGAAGCTCAAAAATGCTGAAGTGGTTGGAAAAAAGGCAAAGAGAAGACATGAAACCAAATGAGGATTTCACACCACGGATGTTGGCGTCTCATAGACATTACAAAGACGCATGGTGCTCTCACAGCACGCTTACTCTTGTAAGTGTTTGCTAGAAGAGGACAGCAGTGCGTGGTAGAGAGAGCCCCATCTTTGAAGAAGGACACAGTAGCAGGAAAAATCTTTTGTTTGACAGAGCAATCCATGATCCTGCGTTGACTTGCTGCAGAGAGGAACTTGCTTAGCTCAGTGGGGAGGAACCTGGCTCTAGCACTGCTAGAAATCCCTGGGAGCCTGGGGATTTCTAGACATGTTTTTGCCCAGACCATTCCTTCTCTCTCAGCCTCCCTCATTCCCTGGATCTGTGCCTGTCTCAGAGCTGTGGGATAACCAGACCCCCCAGGACTTCATCCAGTCTGCACCAGTGCAGGCACATGCAACTGCAATGAATGCGTACAATGGAGCCCCAGCAAGAAGCTGAAGGGCAGCTATGCCTGTGCTGTTGCTGTCCCACTTCTGAGTGCCGCAGTCACTGCCCATCAGCGCTGCCTTTGCCATGGCTGGCAGGGCACATGTTCCTGTTCCTGGGACATCTGGAGGGGCTGATCTCATCCTATCAGAGCAGCTGCTCATTCCCGTTCTCCCAGGTTTTACACATTTGCTTTCAAATCTTCTCCTTCTTGCCAGTTGGTTCACAGTGCGTGATTTAACCCCTTCCAAATGTTCCTGAGTTCAGAAACAATTTTGAGAGATGGGAAGGTCATCCAAAGAAATGCACCTGCAGGGTGGAGTGGGCTGGTAGCAAGTGGAGCCTGTCAGAGGGTCCCTCTCCCCACTGCTGCTAGCAGGCAATGCTGCAGCTCATGGTACTGGTACTGACAGAGCCCGTTTTTTTCCCACTTCCCATATCACAACAGCCTGTACGTGTCTGTAGCTTCTCTCTTGCTCTCTCCCTGGTCAGACATCTGTATTTTTTCCTTTCCCTTGGGGGACAGCAGAGTGACGTAGAGTAAGGAGGATTCCCCGATTCTGGTGAGTTCTGGGAACGAATGCCACAATTTTTGGACAGGTGCCAAGAAACCCATGTCATTCACAGGCACAACTTGCATTCATTTCCTTACCAGCTCCTTTGTTCTCCAGCACATCGTCAGGGTCACAGGGAGAGGGGAGGTTCATCAGGCACTGTTGGCCAGGATTGCAGGCAGCTTTGAATTTTAGGACCCAGTCATGAACCGTGGAGGATTGACTCTGGCAGCAGAGCACAGGCAGAACTTTCTCTTTGCAGCCTGTGCTGCTGCCTTCACGTCAAACCGCTCACGTCCTGTAGGTTGATATTGTTTCCTTTTCATACATGGGAAAACTGTGCTAAAATACCAGTTTGAAAGGCATGGCTGTTGTGAGGACCTGAGCACTTTCCTCCTGAGAAGCGTCCTTGACCCGTGAAAGCCCAGTGGGTTGGAGCAGCTTCAAGTCCGGCAGAGCTGCACTGTCTGCAGGGCAATTGCACCAGTTTGTCCTGGGTGAGGACCTGCTGCCCATCCCATCCCAGCTCTGTCCCACCCTCCCCCTCTGTTGCCACACAGGGAGCAGAGCGTGCGGGTGGTATCTCTGTGGCTTTCCAGTCCCTGCTTTGTACAAGAGGATGTTTGTTTCCTGCAAAGGAAAGCACAGTTGGATGTCACGCTAGAGGAAAATAAAACAGATATATGAAGGGCCAAATGGGTACATTTTACAATTCTACGTAGAGATTTCATCAAGCTTAACTTGGCTCATCAAACCGAACTCTAATTTTGTCCATCACTAGTGGACAAGCTCAGGGGGCTAATGCAGGGACAGGAAAATGCTCAGTTTGTTCACGACGTTGTGTGTCACGTGAGGCAGTCCCAGTCCGAGTGAGCATTGGTTACCCTGTATTGAAAATAGAGTGCTGACACTGGCCACACAGAGCTCTGGGGATGGAAAAAATGTGATATGAATGCTAGGGATGCTGCACACTCCTAGTGATCTGCTATTGAATGGTGCCACATGGCATCACTGCGTGATGCTTCTCCGGCACATTTGTCGCTCCAATGAAACTTCGTTCCTCCAACACACCACATATGCTGAAGTGGTACAGGTTGTCCTGTATGACTGTGAGAATCAGAAATTCATGGTAGCATTAGCTGGATCAGGAAGATGGGCTTTTTAGGTGGGGAGGGACCTTACCATCCCTTCCCAATGGTGGCCCCGGGAGTGATTTGAAGAATCACGTACAAAAGCATCTCGACTCCACTGGGTTCCTGAATCTTCCTGTTGTCACTTGCAATTGTTTTATCTGTATCTATTGTGGAATGGCTGATAGTGCCCATTTCAGCCTGAGATTGTCCTGTTTCCTTTTAGTTTCCCCTTATGAAATTACACATAGGAAACCTTTTTGGCCACGTACGTTTGGGTTTTTTTAATTGAGGTATTTCTCGTAACAAAAAGCTTTCTAAGTCTGGTTACTGTTTTCCCTTATTGGGAATATTCATTCAGCAATTACCTTTGCCAAAGATGATGTAGTGCAAGCAGGTGTTACAGCCTTACTTTCAGCCGTATGGAAAATACATTTCATTTCTGACAGCGATCCTGCTGTTTCAGTAGAAGGCTACCCCATGCGGAGATAGGCTGGTTAGATCAAACTGTACTAATTGCAAAGTGATTTGGAAATCTGTTCCACTTGCAAACAGAATGAATCTAACACTTTGTAACATTGAATTAACAAAGGTCACATTTCATAAATATTACAGAGCAATTTTCATAGATAATGCAGCAGGCTAGTTAATGATTAGAGCAGTAAACTCCTGACGTAAAGCTGTGATGAATAAGGGACATATTTTTACCGCTTCTGTTATTATTGCCTCAGGAATCTTAACCAAAGGCAGAAGAAATTATTAGTGTCCAACATATCTTTAAAATCTAGCCCATCAAACTATATCTGGTCTTCCCAATGGCTTTTGGATTAGAAACTAGAAAATTCAAGGTATTTTAGAATATCAGTCAGATTTTTGATGGGAAAATAATCATGTTGGTTTCAATCCAGCTCTACTGGATTCTGCAATTAAAAAACCCAGCCTCAATCACTGATGGGAATTGGCAGAGCTCAGGCTAAGCAGGGATGCAATTCTCCCTGTTGCTCCAGCTGCTGGAGCTGCTGGGTCAGGGCAGAAAATTTTAGTAAAGATCTAGTTCTGCTCCTAGGACTGACCCCACAGACAGGCACCCCTCATGAGACTGGCACACCTCATGGGACTGTAGGCGTTGGAACAGGCTGCCCAGGGAAGTGGCCGAGTCATCATCCCTGGAGGTATTCAAGAAGCGCATAGACAAGGCACTTCAGGACATGGTTTAGTGGGCATGGTTGATGGTTGCACTCGATGATCTTAAAGGTCTTTTCCAATCTAAATGATTCTATGATTCAATGAGTCCAGCATCGTTTCTTAGATGGAAAGGTACTTGGGCTACCTGAGCAGTAATCTTGCTGAAGTCTATGGGATTAGCTCTGTAGGGAGGCAGTATTTTACGTATTATGTGAAAGACAAGGCGATGGAACGAATCCTGGGATTACTCAAAGGCATGACAACAGAAATCTTGGGCCCGTGTACAAACAGAGGACTTAAAACCAAGGAATGTAATTTTCCAGGATTTAATTAGGCATGTTTTATATCCAATAGCTGCACACGCACAGACAATCCATATTTCTCAGTAGGGTTTTATCTACTGAGCCATTCGTGTCTGCATTTGATGGGCTAGAAAATCTGGCTATAAAACTGTGGGACAACTGTCATCCAACAGTGCTTAAGGGTGGAGGGCTTGGGAATCAGCAGAAGTCCAGCAGGCATTTTATATTTCCTTCATCCAGAAGAAGCCCCCAGGGGATGGAAAGTGGCTAGTGTCACTCTATAATGCATTATTGAGAGAAATTAAATGTAAAGCCTGTTGTGGAACGTGCAGTGGTGTCCAGGCACTTGGATGAAGAGGTAGAACCAGTTACCTCTCCATTTGGGAAAGCAGTTTGACGAGAGGAAATGTGAATTGTCCACGCAGTGATGATTGCTGTTTGGACATTTTAGGTTTTAATTTTCAATTTTTAGATGCTCATGCTTTGAGGCCATTCAGAACCTAAACCTAAAAATATAATTACTTGAAAATATAGTGCAATTCAAGAGAAAAACAAACAAACAAACAAACACAC
This sequence comes from Pandion haliaetus, assembly GCA_013401275.1. Taxonomy (NCBI): domain Eukaryota; kingdom Metazoa; phylum Chordata; class Aves; order Accipitriformes; family Pandionidae; genus Pandion; species Pandion haliaetus. The sequence goes on along the minus strand of VYZV01035728.1, from coordinate 104,420 downwards.
CCCCCGCCCAACATTCATGTAAGTAGCAGCTCAGCTAAACATAAAACAATTTGAATTGTGAAAACCAGCCCAAAGCAGCATCAACACCAGAGTCAGAAGAAACCTAGAAGACTTTTCCCACAGCCAGACTTGGGGGACCCCGACAGGCAGAGGTCTGCAGGGTCGCTTGTCCCTGGAGAGCTCACCCTGCCCACAGCCAGCACTTTCTCCAGCCCTGCCTCCATCCCAGCTGGAACGGGCTGAAAAATAACTGGAAGTTTCTTGTCAGAGCAGATGCACGGCACAGCCAGTTCTTCCATTGACAAACGAGCAAAAGAAAACAAAATATCACACTGTCATTTAAAAATAGCTTCAGTAAAAATACCGCGGGGAGTGCTTTCACTAGGCAGAGATTGGTGACTGATTAGGGAGGGTTATCAGTGTACTTGGTGCTGGATAAAACCTGATCCCTCCGCAATGCATTCTCATTCAATCGGACAAACTGTGGGTCTGCAATGAACGCCTGAGAAACTCTAGAAGTTTTCTGATAATGCAGGAGTTTGAAACAAGGGTTTTCTGCTCCTCACCTGCAATGCAACTTTAGAAAAGCTCCATGTGGTCTGATGCTGCAAAGTGGCATTCCTGGAGTTTGGTGAGACAGGGCAGTTGGGAGGCAGCAGAGCAGGGTGTAGATGTTATTCCTCTCCCAAATGCATGGGTATTTTCATGCCAAATGCAAGCTGGCTTGGTCCACTGCCAAAGTGGGGTGAGCAACCCTGTGCAAGGGTGATCCCATCCTGTAAATTAGAAGTGGAAACATTCATGAAGACTAGGCACCATTGTAAAGTTCAGCCTAGGTTTGGAGACTTCCACAAGTGACGTCTGTGCCCTGTAGCCACGCTCTGAAGTGATATATTTTGATCACAGGCTTTACCATGTAATTTTGGGAAGTTGATCCATTGAGCACTCTTGCAAGGTCATCAGTGTAATTTTTAAAACACAGCATATATGTGCAACAGTTTTCCAATGGCAGAGCTCAAATTGCATGACCAAGAATTTAGGGTCATTGCAACTTTTAACGTCCCTTCTGGTCTTCAGCCTCTTGATTCTGCTTATACAACGAATTCAGGTGTTAAAATGAATGTATTTTTCTTGCTCTGTTTATTATAAAGTACTTAGAGCATCATTTAATTTGCAACTGTTATTTGGACCTATTTGCATTATTCCAATTATTTCACCCAATAGGGGAATTAATGTTCACTAGCTGAAGAAAATTGAGCAATGAATCAAAAACCACCAATTTGTTTAAGGGACTCTTCAATTTATTTCAAGACAAAAGAAGAAATGGATGGAAGAGAGCAAGAGCAAGTCCTGAGCTCTTCTGGGATGGTGTCATTTGTTAGTTCACTGCAGTCCTCTCGAGAACTACCTTGACCCGTCACTCGTCTAAAACTTCATAGCTGGAGACACTGCTGAAATCCAGAGGCTTGAAGCACTGTCAGTACTGAAGAAAAAACAAGTACATTAGAAGTAAAGCAACTGGACAAGTAGCTTTGCTAGGTCAAGCGTCATTCTCATGACCCTAAGATTAAAGATCTTTCCTGTTTTTATGTAGCATATCCTGACTGCTTTTTACATGTGTCTCCATTAGCAAAGCACATCACAATGAAAATATGTGCAAACCCCATAAAAAAAATGTAAAAAGAGACAAATCAGGTAACACAGTGACGTACCCCAAAGCAGGGAAACCCCAGGCTGGGGCTGCCCTTGCAGCCAGCACCTACCCACAACCGAATGTGTCCTCTGGCACTCGGATCGTATCACGTGCAGTGCAGTTGGGAGGGCAGAGTCCCTGCCTCTGCACTCGGGATTCAGGGCATCGGATCTGCTGGCTTTCCAAAGCTTCACAAAGTGGTCACTTCACTGGGCAACACCCCAAGAGCATGGCAGTGCCCGGGGTCCCCTGCCCCTGGGGTACAGCTGCGTAGAGTCATGTCATGCAGCAAGTAGCCCTGTTTTGTGTCTCCTTTGCAGGGGTGCACATCTGCATGGGGTCATCTTGCACCTCTCCTTTCCCCTCCCCTTACCCCATCCCCAGGATCTCACCCATGCAGATTTCCCACCACTCGTGCTCTTCTAGGCTTTCTTCAAAATGCTTCCTTGGGTGATTCTGAACTCTCCTGAGGGAGCTGCGTTTCAGAGATTTCCTTTCCTGTGCAATGTCCATTCCCTGGTGGGATCTACATGGGTCATTTCTGAGGGCAGTGGCAGATCTATCACACCACTAGGTTTCCTGCTGTTCTATCTTGAGGCCAATTTAATAATAGGGGGTTATTTGGTTCTTTATCAAAGCAATGAGTACTGTTCTTCAAGCTGGGGGAACAGCAAGTGGCACCTAAGACCTTTCACTCCCAGATCTGTTGCTGCTGCTTCAGGTGTTGCCTGGAAGGGAAACCAGCTGCCCACAGCTTACCCAGTAAACCATGAACAACAAAGGTGGGAAACTAAAACTCCTGTGGCACAGCCTGTTGCCACATCTACTCAGCCTGGACCAGTGAGTGACTTGGACCATTTTGCTGCTGAGAGCCCCTGCAGGAAGGATAATACTTTATGCATGTTGTCAAAATACCTTTTAGCAATAGCAGGATACTCTGCTCCAAGTGGAGGAGGATACATACCAAGCCTTAAGCTGTTCCAGGCTTCACAGCACAGCAGACAGCAAAATACATGTGGCTGCACTGGGACACGTTGTTTTCAAATCCCTGTATGATAGCACTAAATGGCATAAATCAGAATTACCTGTCACAAATCATATTCCTCCATGGCCATTTCTTCATCCAGACTGAGCGGCAGCCCAGACTCTCTGAGACAGTGGTTGCACTAGAAAGAAGGCAAAGCAGTAGCAATGCAGGAGATGGTAAAAAAGCATTGATGCGTGAAAAAAAATGTTGAAACGCATCCCACTAGAAAGTTGTGCCAAGGTTGTTTTAGGGCAGGAACAAGAGGGGCTGTTGTGGTTTAACCCCAGCCAGCAGCTAAGCACCATACAGATGCTTGCTCACTCCCCTCACCCAGTGGGATGGGGAGAGAAACTCATGGGTTGAGATAAACAGTTTAATAGGACAGAAGGGAAGAAAATAATAATAATAATAATAATAATAATAATAATAATAATAATAATAATAATAATAACAATAATAATAATAATAGAATTGGAATATACAAAACAACTGATGCACAAGGTAGTTGCTCACCACTCACTGACTGATGCCCGGTTAGTTCCCAAGCAGTGATCCGCGCCCCCAGGCCAGCTGCCCCCAGTTTATATACTAGACATGATGTCACATGGTATGGAATACCCCCTTGATCCGTTTGGGTCAGCTGTCCTGGCTGTGTCCCATCCCAACTCCTTGTGCCCCTCCAGCCTTCTTGCTGGCTGGGCATGAGAAGCTGAAAAATCCTTGACTTAGTCTAAACATTACTTAGCAACAACTAAAAACATCAGTGTGTTATCAACATTATTCTCATACTATACCCAAACCATAACACTATACGAGCTACTAGAAAGAAAATTAACTCTATCCTAGCTGAGACCAGGACAGGGGCTTTCCTGCTTCCTGAGAGCCCTGAACTGCCTCCAAGAACTGCTTTCTTTAGCATCAGTTTCAAGAGTCAACATTTTGGTTTTTCTGACTGAAGAAGTGGAGGACTCTGCCCTGACGTGCACCTTCTGCAGTCCCAGGGTGTCCAGTCTTCCTCTAAACCAGTCTGCAATACTTACAGCAGCTTTCAGTTAAAGCTCAGCCCATCCCCAGGGAACCTGTGGAGCGAGGCCAGCAGCACATCCTCCTGGAAGCAGGCAACGTCCGTCCGTGCTGCTAAATACTTCACAATCCTCCCAGACACCAATCCAGACTCGAAGAAGCACTGGAAACCTGACACAGAGGTTACTCAGTGTCAGACATTTGCCTCGGGGAGCTCTTCTGACTAGCAACAAGTCACGTCAAAACCTCTGTCCAGACCTCACCTCCAGATCCAAGCCATATCTCAACCAGCCTCAACAGCCTAAATGTGGGGAGTCATGACCTGGGAGCTCTGCCTGCTTTGGAGACTTACCCTTTGGCTCCATATCCCAGGCATTGAGCTATTGCCACCTCCGGTATTTGAAGGCCTTTTTACTAATATCTCCACAGCTTAGGCTTCTGTTGTGGTGCCGTCCTTCTCTCCGAAAGTCTCTGCCTGCCTTGGTTTAAGTAACTCATTGCAAGACACATCTCATCAGAGTTGTCTTAAAACATAGGTACGTGTTGGTTTCTTTTCACCCTCCAGTTTGGGTGAAGTCAACATGCCCGTTCCCCTTCGGTATGTGAGTGGGTTAGCAGTGAAAAGCAGTGTGGCTTGGACCTACCACCACTGCCCAGTTTCTAGGCACTGTGCTATAGTAACTAAACAACCCTGTCTACATCCTATGGGTCTAATAAGTATTTCCCATATCTGCGGTCAAGATATTACATGCAGATTTTGTAGAGTTCAGCACCAACATGTCCTACTGAGAACAATAGGGGTTGCTGAAAAATCAAGACAAAAATAATTTGTCCGTGAACATGAGGTTCAGTGCTGGCTGGGATCAGAGTGCCAGAGCTCATAGCTGCTACCGAAGTCCTGCTGCTCCATCATTTGGGGGTCAGAGGCTGAGATCAGCCTTATTTTTGGAAGGAAGAAGTCCTGTTCTTAGCTGGTGTTAAGCATACAGCAATCAGGACAACTTCATCAATTTATTTCGTTCTCCCTGTCTCGCTCTTCATTGACTTGTTCCCACACTTTTTGGCAGCCTCTAACACCATTTTCATTTTTGCCCTCAGACTGATGTGCTGCTTCTGTGCAGAGATAAGCTCATGTAAGAGAGGCTTAGGCAGAAAGAAACCAAACATCCAAGGTCTCTATTTTAGGAATTATTGAAATAGATTCTGGTATCACTTACTTCTTAGGGCAAGAAATCATTTGTGTATGTCAAAACCAAAAGAAAACCCTGAAGTGCTGAGTTTCCCCTTTCTATGATATAGTTATTAAAAAGAAGGTACCATTTGCCATCTGCTTCTGATGAGACCTACACCCAGGCAGTCTTTCCACCTGCCCCAGAATTTGTCCTGGGGTGCTGCTGGGCTTTGCTCACTACTGCTAATGAACTAATGACAACTACTGTTGTCATTCTGCAGGGTTATGGGAAGATGCAGCAACACAAAGCTTTTCAAATCCAGGTTTCAGAAAGAAGTAAGAGACACATATCTTTCCAGTATGTTGGGGGAAAGAATGAAAAATAAATTGTTCTGGTGACATGCAGTTGCTGGCTATTAATTCCTTGGAGGATTTTGTATTGCTTCCAAGGCAAATATAAAATTAGCTGCTGGAGTAATAGTGTAGTGTGGGATACAGATCTAGGGGTTCTTGTAGCACAGATGTTATTTATTTAGACAGTGCAGAGCAAATCTACTTACAGATGTAATTTTGTGCTTGTATGTTCACCGTGATGTCTAGCTGCCCAGTAGGCCCACACTAATAACCTGAGAAGGCAGGGATCCTGCCTCTGTGGGCCAAACCCCCAGCTCCCAGGCAGTGATGGGTACCCCGTATACCCACCCCTGCTCGAGCAGGTGCCCCGCGAGGGCATCAGCCCTTCAGGTGCAGCCACTTGTCAACATGCAGAGGTGAGCAGGGCAAAAAGCTGCGAGAAGGCAAGTGGAAAACAGGTCTCACTCGCCTGAAAACTTCCTGGTGATTCACCCAGCTGCAGGGGCTGCACATCCCAGCTGCACCAGTCGGTGGTGGTGCTTGGAAGAAATGCCGCTGCTGTAAGAATGCCGCTATTTTGTAAAAGCATTTTCAGGACATTCCAGTGCCAGATATCCAGACGTGCTAATGCAAAATGCATTAGCCCAAGCAGCAGGAGCTCCGGGGCTGCTGGCGCCATTGAGTTCCACTCATTTCATCTTTATTATAAATACTGCATTGTCGTCTCATTCTTTTCTCTCATCCTCCCTTTAGAAAAGAATTATAAGGCTCTAGTTGACTGGTCCCTTTGACTTAGTACAGTTGTTAAACCACAGGCAGTAAATACCTCTTTCAATTGTTTAAGGCGGATGTATTTATTTCATTGGAACAACTGAACGAAATCTGTAAGAGCTAAAGAATCCCCCCTTCCGCGGCAGCTCCACTTTTCTACCTCCGAGCTGAACGCAAAAGAAACTCCTCCTAAACCTGCCATGTGAAATCAGCCCACCTTCAAGCTCGCTCCCGCTCTCAGCTTAGATTTTTGTGGTGCAAGAAGTATTCGAGCCTCGAAAGACTCACCACCTACTTGTAAATAGTGATCTTTCACCAGGCAGAACTCAGCTGACAAATGTTAATTGTTATACAAACTATCCAGAAGATGAGCTCCTCTCTCAGGACTGAAGTGCAGCCACCTCCCAGATGAAACAAGGCAGCTGTTTAAACAGTGTGGGGCTGCTCTGCCCCGGCTGCCAGAGCAGGGGAAGAGCTGAGTGGTGCGAGCAGAGCTGGAGCTGTGCCATGCCACCATGGTTAACACCCCCACTTTTGTGGAGAAAACCTCCACAACACAACTTGAGAATTTTAACTGACCACATGCAATCAGGAAAATGATGCTATGTTTCAGTGGAAACCAGATATAAAAATTGTTTCTTTGGGCTCATGCAGTGGCATGCTCCCCCCTGCAACTGGGGAAAATGAATTCTGGTCATTGGGGCAGAGATGCTCTGCGATGCTCTGCCAGCCCAGAGGATTTGACAGGGACCAGGGATGCTGAAAAAGCCATGCGAGCCTTGTTCTTACCCAGAGGTGGGTCGGTGCCCAGGGCAGGCACTGCTGCTGGGCTGTGGCTGCCACTGCAGCCCCCCAGGGAGCTGGGAACCATCTCCCCTTGCTTGGGAAAGGCACGTTCATGCTCGATTGATGCTGCTCATAACTCCACTGTAGGCAACAGCTGAAGGGAAACTTGAACATGCTATCAGCTCATTTTTCCTTCCAGTCCCATTTAGTTGCTGCTCCTTCCCTCCTCAGCTGCTCTGCCCGGTGCAGGGTCTTTGGGATCACTGTGAAGCATGTGAGTCACCCCAGAAGGACAGAGGGACTCACCACGGCTGCTCGTAAAAACCGTCCTGATAGGGCCAGTGGGAATTCATCTGAGTAGCAAGGCTTGCTCTTTGCCCGCGCTTGTCCAGCCCTTGGAGAGCACAGCCTTGGCGAGAAGGAGGTGGCTCATCGGAGCGCCGGGGCAGCAAGCTCCCACTTTCTGCTCTTACACTAAGTCTGTTGGACCAGGCTGTCTGCAGAGAAAATTTACATTTCAAGCCCTGTATGAGACATGCATAGAACCCACTAGTGGGTGTTGCCAAGTGCTATCTGTATCAGCAACATCCTTGCTCTTCTGGGGTAAAAAAAACACCTTTCTGACCATCAGAGAACGTGGAAAAACATGTCTTTCCTGGAGGTTGCTTAGGAGAGTTTAAAGGGGTTGCTGTGTTTCCTGACAACTATATGGACCACTGTCTACTTCTGTATGTGGCAGTGCTGAATTTCTGAGCACTGTATTTATCTAGGGCATCATGCCACCCTGTAATCCTTGTAACTGTTTTTTTTGTTGTTGTTGTTGGTTGGTTTTGGTGATGTTTATTTGGGATTTTTTTAATTTTTAAGATAGCTTTGCATTACTGCAGCAGGAACTTCAGGGTTGTTTTTAAATAAAATACTTTATCCCACCTGCACCTTCATAGTCTTCAGCTGTATAGGACTTCATGACTTTGACCCAGTGCATTTTGAGTTGAAAATACATAGAAGGGGAGAATGGAGGAAGGACTACAATTTGAAGATTCAGGCAACAAGGAAAAGTTTTCACTGATTCTTACTTTCTTTAAATTTAATAGTAACATTTTCATTTATTTTAGTGGCAGCAGGGCTGCAGTCTACTTAAAAGGGAAAAAAAATGGCATTTGACCCACAAATCTGTTCCAACCTCACGTCTCCTTCCCACCATCAGTTCCCAGTATCTGGCTGAGCAATATAGCCATGTGCTATCTCCATGCTCCACTTTCCCCTTCAACAGCTCTGTCTGGCAACTTGTTTTACACAATATGGTTAAACTCCTTCCCCAAAGGGCCATAAAGACATGGATTCAGTTGCCAGGGAAGGCCACTGATTCCTCTCAGCAAGGGCACTTGGCTCAGCTCACAGTGGTTGTTTTCATCTGAGACTGTGCTGATAAGGGGATTTCCTTTCAAGTGGAAAAGCATAAACTATATTTATATGCAGATAATCTCCCATTTGTTGGGTTTAGCGTAGCAGGCTGAATTTCTGGCCTGTCTTTCCAGTGCTCTCCGACCACATGAAACATATTCACAGTTGTCCGGGTGGGAGATGTTTTGCCAGAAGCTGGAGAGATGCCACAGTACAGCTGGCTGTGGAAGGCAGAGGTGGAAGGACATAACCAGGCTTCTTTACTCTGCTTTTTCTAGAAGGAGGTAACACAGACCACAGCACCTGCTAAGCATTTGCTACTGTGTTCATTACAGGAGTTTATGCCACTGACCTATCATTTTATCTGGGCAAACTATATATATTTTGATTTAAAAAAATTAAAAATAAACCCTTAAAGTGTAGCTAATGCCCTCTGAGCCACCTTCAGGACAGTGATTTTGCAGGCGAGTAGGTCCATGTTCAGCTAAGGAGCAGGAGAGATTGAACTACATGTGTAGTAGAGGAAGGATTTACTGAAAAAGCTGGTAGAAAATTCTCAAACTGTTCATGCCCAGGAGGAGGGGAATATCGAACCAGCAGTACTTTGTGTTCATCTGGGAAACCCACCCCATTCCTCTCTGCGGGGGTTTGCAGAAGATGAGACCCCAGTTCACAGCAAACGGATAATTATTAGTGTTCTCTGTATCTTTTTACAGTTGCAGAGCACCTCAGGATCCTTCCCTGCAGGAATTCTTCATGTTTCTTATATTATCTGGTGGTTTTATCTTGCATTCACTTTAGTGGCTGCCACGGGAGTATGCTCTTGAGGTTTAAATATTAAGCTTTTATTTAAACATATATTCCTCTAATGTTATACATCTGGTTTTAAATGAAACCAGATGTATAACATTAGAGGAATATACATGTTACTCTTTTTAGAAATATACATGTTACTCATTTTAGAAATCCTTTGTTTACTGGCTCCTTTGTAACAGGTCCATCTAAGTCTCAGACTGCAGATGTTACCTGCAGACCCACCTGAGCCAATGTGCTTTCAAACATCTGACCTCTTCCAGTTTCAGCCTCCTGGGATCTCGTGTGTAGCAGATCAATGTACATGAAAGTTTTACAGAGGAACTTCTTAAAGTCACCTTTGCTTTATACTCACAAAGTCCAGCAAACAATAAAAACATCTCTGAAAAAACCCCCACCCACCTGAATGCCTTTCGCTTTCTGGGTGTACTTAGTGCTTTTTGAGTCCTTTGAGGGTTGGACCAGTTTCTTTCAAGAAACAGGACGTACCTCTGGCCCACTCATCTCCGCACAGTCTTCTAGTTCTAGACAAAGTCTTTTTGTTTTGGAGGGGCTGTCTGTCCCTTCTGCAGTAGGATCTGATCTCTGTATATCTCTCAGTTTTGGAGATTTTCCTGTTCTTTTTTTTAAGTAGAAGAGACACATGAAAAGCCAAGTGCTCCGAGGACAGTTCTGATGGTCCTTGATGCCTTGAGTTAGAGCTGAGATTATTCTTCTGCTGTGAAATGGCCATTAATCAGCACTGAAAGTTAAAGTGAATAGAAGCAGCGTTTAGAATTCAAATGGAATTTGTGCAGACATAGGCAGGTCCCCCAGGCCGTGTGTGTGTATGCATTTATAAACACATACGTATGTACTTACGTGTGTCTGCATTTATACACACAAACAAACATGAATGAAAAAATATATATATGCTGCATTCCAGAAATAAAGGTAAGCATCAATATAGAAAGTAATATCAGAAAAAAATCCAGTTACCATCACAGAAGATACCATTTTCCTAGTCCTGCCCAGTAGAACTGCGAGACCCTAACTGCATAATGCTCACATCACATAAGAAATTAAATGGTGCAAAATAGCACCATTTTTTTCAGCTTTTGAGTTTCAGGGAAGCTTTCTGCTCTAGAGTTTCTCAGCTTGAGGAAAAGTTAAACTGCACAGTAGATTCCTGTACCTTGTGCAACCATGCAAATTACAGTCTAGTTTTCCCATGCCCAGCTCAAAATACAGCTTCCATCTTTCTCCTACTTAACCATATCCTGGTGTGAGATGATACAATATTGAGAAACACTTCAAACTACAATAGTAGTAACACAAATCTTTTGTTTTATCATTAAGTGGAATGAATCCCAGAGGACTCAAGAGAACTCCACAGAAGCCTGTGTATGCAAAAAAGAGAGGCTGGTTATGGTAAGCAAGGTTAGAGGAATGGGTATAGTCAACATGCACATTCATGCAATGAGTAGACAAACACCCAGTATGGTGGAGATTTTGGTGAGGGACCCTTCCCTCTCGCCTGTACCGGAGACAAAGGGATAATACCCATCACCATTTATGAGATCTCAGGATGGAGAGATGTAAAAATATCAATGCTCATTCATTTGAGGCTGCACATGGACCCTGACAGCTACAGCAGAGACTGAAGTCTTTTACCTTTAGCATGGAAGGTTGCCAACTGAAATTCAAGTGTATTGTGCCAGGTGAATGTTTCTTGTCCCTTTCCGCTACTGGTGAAAAGTTCCTTTGCAGAGAGGAGCAGGCAGGTCCTAACAGTGAGAGCTGGCTGGTGTAAATGCCGTGAGGAGCTGGGGACAAGAGTGGATCCAGAGCTCTGCACAGGGAGAGCAGGAATGGGAGGTGGCACTCCACAGAGCTCTTTGAAATAGGCAATGGAAATCCCAGCAATAGGACCCAGATGGCCACATTCAGGCAATCAGACCAAGCATAGGAGCAAAAACAGGTCCAGCCACAGCCATTGATCCCTTCCTTTCTGAGGACAGCAGGTTTGACTCTTCTGCATTGTCATCTGCAGCAAATAGGTTTCTTTCCAAATGTCTCCAGTCCAAGAAACCAGTCTACAAGATGCCAGTGCTCATCTTCCAGGAGAGGTACATCAGTCAGGTTGTCGATTAAAAGCAGTCGTTGAAGGTGAGCTGTAGATAAATTAATCTAATAGGAAAGCTCCATAGGTCAACAGCTTCCTGCCAGGGATGGGGGAATGTCACAGCACGCTGCTTGTTGGTATTGCACATGATGGTAATACTGTCCGTCATCACCTGGAGGCGATGTCCCTGGATATGTTAATGACACCTCTGCCTGCAGCCTGCCTGGTGCTGTGGTTCATCATGTTTGAGCTGAAGCTTTGTTTCTGTAATGACCAAAAGTCTTGTGCTACTGAAATGCCCACATGAGCACATCATAGGAGCATTCTGGATGGCTGTCTCTGCTCTTAGAAAACATCTTCTCCTCATACACCAGAAGAGCAATTGTCACACACCCAAAAGGAGATCAGGGTGGGTCGTTCTGTAGACAGTACCATATGGAACCAAGATTACAAGTGGAGAAGGTGCAGTCTGACATGGGGCATTACCAAGATACAAACCACTGGAGATCTTCACAAAGGTCAGCAGGATTTGGCAGTAGTTGTTGGCTAAACCTCCACGGACGAGTGGGTCCTGCATGCTCTGCAGTGTGCTCCAGGGCCAAAAGTGCCAGCCATGGAGCTGGAGTTGCTCCAAGGACCACACAGATTGAAGAGGTGGACTCTGACCACTCACAGTGAAGTCCTGCCCTCTGAAGCAGAGATGGCCCAAGATAGCATCAAAGAATCGTAGAATCATAGAATCATTTAGGTTGGAAAAGACCTTTAAGATCATCGAGTCCAACCATCAACCATGCCCACTAAACCATGTCCTGAAGTGCCTTGTCTACATGCTTTTTGAATACCTCCAGGGATGATGACTCAACCACTTCCCTGGGCAGCCTGTTCCAATGCCTGACAACCCTTTCAGTAAAGAAATTTTTCCTAATAACCAATCTAAACCTCCCCTGAAAGATGATGGAAGATCAGTTCATTAGCCAGATATCCAAATTAGGAGGAATAAAGATTTCCTGTCATCTCTGATAAGCTGCAAAGGTAGAAAAATCTCTGGCCAGAAGCAACAGGGTGTAGGCACGCTTGCATGCAGAGTGACACTTGAAGGTAGAGGCCATTATGCCAGCCATGACCAAGATACGAAGATAACCCACATGAAACATAGCTGAATTTGGGGGAATGTTCAGCCCATGTCCACTGAGTTCACAAGACATAATTTGAAGTTACAGTAAACACAAAAAGGCATCATTGCACACATGACGTGGAAGAAGCAAATCTTCACACAACATACCTCAGAACTTCAGGAGAAGGGATGGAAAAATCTCAATGCTCAGCAACACGTTCTGCTGGCCACTTCCCTCAGATGATGTTTTGTTGCCTAATATAATGTTTAAAACATCATATTATTGGCTGATGTTCCTCAGCCAATAAGTTCACATCTGGTTTTTTGTAAAACTTCTTCATATTTATTCTCCCAGAGACTTCTAAGCAGAAGTAGATGTTTTCAGAGATGCAAAAGGAATTCTGGATTAGTGTGGGGTTTTTTTGAGATGAAGAGGAATTTGAGGGCAAAAGCAGTTTATATTTACTCGCCAAGCCCTTTATTTTGTAATGCGGATACCAGCCATGAATATGGAAAAATAATGTAGGTTTCTCTCATGAACAGAAAGGTAGCTTTTATCCATAAAATGTCTCAGAACAATTACAATCCAACTAATGAAAAAAAATCCTCTAATTGGAGACAATTGGTTTGTCACAATTCAGACAAATATTTGTTATGCAAAAGCAATTCTTATTTTAAAAAGGCAGTGCAGGACATTTGGGAATGTTCTCAAGAGCTTTATTCCTATCTCTGCAGAAATATAAAATGACATGATTCAACCACTTGCATTGCAGCAATGGGTCAACCGCTCCAAAGGCATGATGGCTGGGTAGAGGAGCTGTCTCTGCCAGAAATCGTAGACATTTTACGTCATGCACATTCTGGTTCTCAGTTTCCCGTTACTGTTTTCTTTCAGTTTAGGGATAATCCGGGATGTATGTTTCTTGCCATTTAAAACCAAGAGAAAAACCACAACAGTATTTTCCATGTAAACCAAAATCTTTCACATGTGCCAACTGTCAAAGCAGACAAAAGAGCTTTGATCATAGTCAGACACCATAACTAGCTACTTGTTTTAATTAAAGAAAGTTTTAGCTATTATTACACGACAGGCTGGCAGATTCAGCACATGACATAATTTTATGAAAGCTTTTCATTTCTCTCAGCACAGCTCCAGCCCTAGGCTATTCCACTCACAGCAGAAGCATCAGTTTGAATGAAGCCAGGGAGATATCTCAGACCAAGACCTACAACAACCCCATTACACATCAACCCCGCTCCCAGCCTGGGTGGGAGACCATCATCCTCAGCGCCCCAGCCTGGGCACAGCTGTCAGCCCACAGATCATGTGTTTTCTTTTGTTCTTGTAATTTTTCAGGATGAAACAATTCTAAATCCCTGGGTTTTTGGGACATATTGCATATTGCTTTTACTTGATGTTTTCCATCTATTTATAGTACACTAGCTGTTTTGAGTGACTGATGAGCTAACGCCCCAAATATTTTTTTCTCCTGCCTGGATCACTGTCAGACCACCAGAAGAAACCAGCTGTGGCACAAGCCAGTTCAAACATTTTCACAGGTATTCCTGGGCTACTACATGTTTTCACCTCTCTTAGCAATACTTTCATTTTTGCAAAGATTTCTGTGAACAAACTTGCAAAGGCACTGATGAAGAGCAAATCAAAGGGTGTATGACAGTCGTCAGAAAGGCTCTGTGATTTCTGTTTGAACAAATGCTTATGAGGACTCATTTTATCATAGCTGTGGGGCTCTAATCCTCATCTATTCAGCACATTAGAGAAAAATACCAAATTTCACCCCCTATCACTGCATCTAGTTTCAAATGAAATCAAATAAGCGTAGTAAAGAGAATATACACAAATAATTAGTGGCAATGATAACATAGGAATTGAGCTGAAAGAATATCTTTCCCTTGGAAAACACTGGAAAGCAGCGTCAGAGTTGTTGATTAATTTAACAGCCGTTAAAACATCTTACTAACTCAAGTGCTAATTGAGTGCTTGGCAGGAGAAACAGCAGTGCCAACCATACACATACATAAAAATTGCTAAAATTTGAAGAAATTTTGTGGCTTAATATTTTATTACTTTTATAACTTGCTTTTAGAACATGTTTGGCTGGCTTACGTGGCCTTACCTACCTCCTTTGTGCCTGTTTTGAAGATGCCATGCTCTGATGGCACAGAGTCTTGGCTGTCCTTAGAAAAAGTTAAGTCCATTTGCAGTCCTTTGGCTGAGATCTTCCAGGTCTGGCTGAAACATGTGCCTCGCAGCAATGCCTGGGTTTGCAGGCTGAAATGTGCAAACTGCTGAGCTTTGGGAAGTCTAGTGCCATCACTGCTGACGTGATAGTCGGCTCTGAGGGAACAACGGTTCCAGCTGTTCCAGTAGAGGACCAATGACCGTGCTGACCACCACCTTCCCAGGACTGGTGTTTGGTTTCCAGACTACCAGATAATTTTTCTTTCTTGTACCTGGACATCTGCAGTTTGTAGGGAGAAGTTAGACTAACATTGCTCCTTGCTCTACATTTGACCCCCAACTGTGATGGTTTGTGATTGCCACATAGTGTATCCGAGGTCCTTTCTTCTCTTGCGCCCATAACCTGTGAAGGCACCCTACCACAGCTTCTAGATGGGGAGACGACAGCCACTTACTGCTATACCTTGTTTTTGCAAAACCACAGAGGAAATCACATCCACTCACTTCCCCACTATCGCTCCCAGAGGGAGGAAAGCAACGAGTTTTTCCTGTCCAAGCAAAGCCAAGACATCATATTGCCTGATTTTTGCTCAGGGCCTAAAGAGAAGTATAGTCCACTGCTGAAAGTGTTGCACACGGACTTAGCTCGAGACCTCTCCCCTTGATGACTACAAGTGGAGGTGGGTGGTACGGAGCTCACTTTTATAGGGCAAGCCCAAACTTCGAGTCACGTAGTCTAAATTAGTTGGGCAAAGGCAGAAGGTATTTTGAGCTCAGCACAACCTAAACACACTATAGATACTTTGAGACCAAGTGACAGCCAGCAAAATGGATGAAAACTTATGGGTCATGAAGTTTGTCATGCATAAAACCGCCTTAGGTCTGTTTTCTAGCCCTCAAAAGCGACACACCCGAAGCGGTTTGACTTTAGATACACAGAAAGCAGTGGATGAAGCCAGGATTTATAGCCAGCCTGTAGCTAACCTCACCGACCCAAGGCTCCTGGCTTTTGTGTGGCTTCAACATGTGCTCCCATATGCTGGGAGTCTTTGCTGTTATTGCAGTATCTGCAGCGAGTGTGACTTCCTCCAGCTCAGCAGCTGCAGTTTTAGTAGTTTTCTACACAGAGCTGCCTCGAGCCCATAGCTAAGACCCACTGAAAGATTATTTACCTCTAGCTTAGAAGCTGCTAAACTTCCCTTAATGGTTTGTTTGCAGCTCCAGTGAAGCATGGGCCAGCAAGCATGAATGACCACGGCAGGGTTGGAAGCTGTACCTGGGACAACGTCTAGGCTGCCAGGCTTGCACAGGTACCCAATAAAGATTATAAAGTGCTTCGAGTGGTCGAATCCACTGGGAACCTTGTTCAGAGGAGGGAGGTTGTGCTGCATATATCGTCTGCCCCAGCCGCCTAGAAATGACCAGCCACCAAACAACTACTGCTTATTAATAAACTTGCTTAAGGAAATTGGCTGCAGTCTTACTTTCATTGTGCTGAATGAATGGAGCTAAATATAATCCAGAGCTCATTTTGCTGGATAACAATGCGAGAGAAACTTCCTGTTCTAGCAGAAATCCCTGAGTTCAGAAGTAGGAGTTACTCTAGGCTGGGTGAAATTCTTCAAATCTCAAGAAACATTAAGGTCACTCTCTAAATTCCTCTCTCCTCTGAAATAAAGATATTATTTTAATACTCTGTATGAAGAGTAATATAGTGTCTTTATTAGAACCCAGCTGAAAGCACAAAATGTTTTAATCAATGAGCACTCAGAAACAAAGGTACTTCTTGGCTTAAGACCTAAATTCAATAATTATTTTTTCAGCTGAACTGGAATAAAGACATTATTTAAACATGTATCTGTCATCTCAGACTGCCTGCGGCTTGCTGTTGGATATCTATTTCTCAGGAGCACTGTGGCAGCTTCTTATTTAAAGGGAAAAAAAAATATAACCATTTCCTCACATGACTTCATTTGGGATTATGTCTCCTTACATCTCCTTCGGTGGAGCACCATGTCAGGAGAGGGCTTCAGGTGCTAATGAAGCCTGTGGTGGGTGTGCAAGTGCACACTGGTCTTTGCAAAGATGTCTGTTCGTGTTGCAGATTTGCAAAACAAAGGGCCTCAGTGTTTGATTTTTCGCTCAGTGCTAAAAGAACCACAGGCCGTCTGGGCTGCAGGAGGGAGGGGATCACTGGAGAACCGGGAGCTCAGCAGCAGCACTGCTGCCAGGGCTGGGACCTGGGAGATTCAGCAATGTAAAAATGCTTTAATCCTGCCAGCCTCCTCTCCTTAATTTTACCGTTGGTTATGCTACCAACCCATCAAGCTTTCTGATGAGTTCTCCAGGAACAGCTTTGATCCCCCAGTGCTGCCAGCGCGACCAACCTCCTTGCAAAGACCTTTGCTCTAGGAGAAAAACAAGGAGCTAATCTTTGAGTCCTTTTTAGCTCTGCAGGTGCAAAATCTGGTCTTTTCGCTTTCCATGCGTAATGGACCTGAACCCAGTATTGCCAATAAATACCGACTGTTCTTCAGCTCAGGAGGCTCCTGTGCACGTAGCTGCAAGATGGTGTTGGGTTGCATTCAAGCCTCGCTGGGCTGTGGTGATTCCTGTTCGGTGTTCACGGGAGTCAGACGAACCACAGTTGTGGGTGGGGTGGACACTTAACGCCTAATGGGTAGTGGAAGTTTTAGGAGGCTGTTAAAGCCAAAGTCAGAAGCTTTCGCAGAGTATGGTGAGGCCCCTGGGCAGAGCTGGCTTGGTCCTGCTGGGCTTCACACACGTGGGGCCAAGGTGCTGGGTCAAGGGGTACGAGCAAGGAGGAGGCAGAAGCTGGTGGGGTGTAAGAAACTGGAAGTGAAGAGGAGAGAGGGCAGGAGATTGTGACCTTGGGGTAGCAGTGAGAGGAGGTGGAAGGCAAGAGACACACTGGGTACCTGTTTGGTATCTGCCAGTGATCTCTTGGGTGTCTGCTGTGTGGGAGCACTCCTGGGAAGCCATGGGCCTGCTGCACTCCTCTGCCACACCTGTAGGGTTTGCATAGATAGATATTCAGCTCTGTAAGATTTTACCATGAATGCAACAAACTATTTGCTAATCCTTTGCTTCTGAAGGGCTGCAGGTATATATAGATGACAGATAGATCACCTGTTGTCATTTAAGCCCAGCTGGCAGCAAAGCACCAGGCAGCTGCTCACTCACTCCTCCCCCCTGGTGGGATGGGGAGGAGAAAATATAAGGAAAAGCTTGTGTGTCTAGACAAGGACAGGGAGGGATCACTCACCACTTATGGTCATGGGCAAAAACCAGACTGGACTTGGGGAAAAAAACAAAATCAATTTATATTTGTTACCAATCAAATCAAAACAGGATAGTGAGAAATAAAACCAAATCTTAAAACACCTTCCCCTCACCCCTCCCTTCTTCCCGGGCACAGCTTCACTCCCAAATTCTGTACCTCCTCCCCGCCAGCAGTGCAGGGGGACGGGGAATGGGGGTTAGGGTCAGTTCATCACACATTGTGTCTGCCACTCCTTCCTCCTCGGGGGAGGATTCTTCACTCTTCCCCTGCTGCAGCGTGGGCTTCCTCCCAAGGGAGACTGTCCTCCATGAACTTGCAACATGAGTCCTTCCCACAGGTGCAGTTCTTCATTAACTACTCCAGTGTGGGTCATTTCCACAGGCTGCAGTCCTTCAGTCACAGGCTGCTCCAGCACATGCTTTCCCATGGAGTCATGGCCATCTTCAGGGGCACCCACCTGCTCCGGCGTGGGCTCCTCCATGGGCTGCAGGTGGGCATCTGCTCCCCTGCTGACCTCCATGGGCTGCAGGGGCATAACCTCCTCTGGCACACCTCTGCCTTCTTCACTGACCTCGGAGTCTGCATAGGTGTTTCTCTCACATCTCACTCTCCCTCTCTGCTGCAGTTTTTTCCCTGCTTAAGTATGTTATCCCAGAGGCGCTACCACCGTCGCTGATGGGCTCGGCCTTGGCCAGTGGCGGGTCTGACTTGGAGCTGCAGAAGCTTCTAGCAACTTCTCACAGGAACCACCCCTGCAGCCCCTTCCCCACTACCAAAAACCCCACCACACAAACCCAATGCATCACCTTACCCTCCACCAGTGAGGTCTGGGGCATCACTGGTCTTTTCAAGGCTCGCGATAGCCACACTGCAACGGAGCACACCACTTAGGGGAGAAAACACCTTGGTGGCCTTCAACCCAAGGCAGCGGCACTCAGGTGCAAACTACTGCCTTGAGCGTAATTCCACATGACCTGAACTTGCTGTTGCTCCTGCAACTCCAGTGAGCTGGATAGTTAGGAGCAGCTTTAAAAACTGCGTGTGTGCTCTCTAGATCACCTGTCCAGCAAGTGGTTTGGCCTCTCAACCTGGAGCATTACCATGTGGCACTTTCCCTCACTGTCTCGTGGCTGTGGTTCTCTGCAAGGGAACCTCCACGCGACGCAGCCCTGAGGAGCTCCTGGCATAGAAGTATGGAGTGTTTTTTGTGGGGGGCATGCTGTAGGGTTACCTCTGCCCACTGGATGATGAACATGAGGGCTGGAGCGTGGGTTGTCCCTTTGGATGGAGGCTGAGCTGCTTCAGCACCCGCACAGTCCCTGAGTGTGGAGACAAGGCTCAAGAAAGACAGGGCACGCTTCTGTCCACGAGTAACTGAGACGACCTTTTATACCTCAGACAGGCCCTGCAGAAACCGCTGAGCTGCGAGGAACGGCTGGACGATGCAGGAGCAGATTTCATGCTCTTGCCCTGTGCTTTGATGCTCTCAGCTAATGAGTTAATCAGCTGCTTGTTGTCGCGCCTGATGGGAAAATAACAACAAACACAACCAGAGGATGAATTGAAGAAAGCAAAACATTTTCTGGCATGTGCTCCTTTGACTGCAACATCAAAGATCACATTAAGATTTTTTGTAGAAGATTATTTCTCCAGGTTTCTTTAGCTCTGAAATTATCAGAAGTGTCAAACCCCATTTGCAGGAAGACCTTCTGGGGAGGAGAGTGCTGCTGAAAGGGCAGAGATGTTTAATATTTCACGAAGGACATGCACAGACTAACGCGCAGTTCTCAAAACATCCTCATTAAAATGCTTTAATTAACATTGGTTCAAGTACTAGCAGATGTGGAGCTTCATGTGTCTCATACATCAGGGATGCTGGGCACCGCTCAGGTCCCCACAGGAGCATCCTTTCCCTCTCCCAGGGGACGGATGAACCTCAAACTCCCTCACAACCTCCATTTAACACCAGACGAGTTTCCTCATCTCAAAGGGCCAAAAGACTTTTTTTACCTGACCACATGCCAGCCCAGTAACCATTCATGCAAAGCAAACAAAGTCAACAGTGTGAAGGGAGCAGCAGAGATGATCTCTTCCCTTTCAAAGACTGTAGTTTCAGTTCCCCAATGCTGTAATCTCATTAACCGTCTACCCAGCATCCAGACCAGGCACCCTCCTGCTCCAGCACTGGGAGCACTCCTCTGTCCTTGGCCGCCTTATCTGCCTTTTGGAGAAGGGACAAGAAGACTGCTTCAGGCCAAGCCAGACAACAGAAAAACAGGGGTACAACCCCATTTCCACAGGGTCATTTTTAAAATAGAAAGCACCCAGAAGAGACAGAGTGCCTTATGTTTTCTGAAGAACTGAGCTGATGCACTAAAAAAGCAATAAAAGAAAACGTCAGTGGGAAAATATCCCCTGTATTTATTATTTCTTCGGGCCAGGAAGGGGTTTGGGGCTCACTAAGGCAGTGCCCTGCTCCGAGGCTGTGTGGTTAGGCAAGGGCTGAACATCTGCGGTGACTGTGGGATGCCTGGTGCTGCCCACCCTGTCCCCAACGAGGGTGCTTGCTCCTGTCCAGGAGCTCCAGCCTGCCCTGATTTCTGCACCTGCACAGACCGCAGGAAAGGTCAGGGACTAAACGTGCCACCGAGACTGACCAAATTTGCTGGCAGCGGCAGCCCAAGAGGAAGCGCCCTTTGCCACCGGCCACTTTACCCACACGGAGATAAAAGAAAGGGTCTGCTCTCCGGGTGGCGAGCTGCTGCCCTTCCCAACCACTGCTGCCACCCCACAGCAAAGCCATGGAGCAGCTGGGTCGCAGCTCATTTTGCACAGCCTTTTGCAGTGATTATTTACCTGGATTGGAGTCGCAGCCCCAGCAGCTTCCTTCGGTCAGCACTGACGTGGCAGCAAGCTACGGCGAGTCAGGCCTGCTGGAGTGTGCACGCTGAGCGAGTGGCTGGAGGACAGCATCCCAGCACACAGATCAGCTGGACGACGGCATCCCAGTGTGCAGGTGAGGATGCTATTCAACCTGCAGTAGATACAAATCTCCATTCCAGAGAAAATGCATTTTAATTATGCAAACTCTATGCGCATTTTTAAAATATAAGGAAAGGAAAAACAGGGCCCTGTCTTGTCTTTTTGTGAAATCATTATTTGGTTTGAAACACATGGATAATTAACAACGTCATCATGCAAATTTAAGTGAATTGAGCTGGGTGAATTAAAGTGACTTCACCTACCTAGCCATAAAAATTGCAACACTGAGCTGTCGCAACAAAGCTCTATTTTTAGTGCAGCGCTGTAAGAGGGCCTGTGGGAGGGCATCTTCCAAAGGAATGCAGACGGTATCTTTTAGGAGGAATTAATCCTTAAGAAACCATTACTAGCTCTCACAAATGACCGAAGGATATTTTTCCGACTAGTCTGGAGTTTATACACAAAAAGCCACACGCACTGCAAGAAAATAATGAGTCATTGACTTTGAGGAACAATTTACTAAAGCCAAATTTCCAAGTGCTCCTCGCTCTGCTCCTTCTCTCTCAGGTCCCTGTCCTTGGGGCGCACCAGCCCTTTATCAGTGGTTAAAAACAAAGTAAAATTTTTCTTATTTATTTTCTCTGAATGGGAGCAGTGAAGCTTTTTCAGGATTGCAGGTCTGCAAAGATCTCATGTCATACTTTTAGATGCATGAAAAATACCCACCTACTGAGATCAACTCATTTCCACTTCCTGGTATTTTAGTGTTTCATCTTTGACTGGCAGGTTTCAGACACCAGCACTTGAAGAGGATGTGCGTGAACATCTTCCCTTATTGAAAAAAGACCAGGTTAATGCTCCTTGGAAGACAACCATCCAAAACAGACCCTGAATGGTCCAGTGATTTTTACATAGATATTTTGGGGTTTTTTTTTGCCTGCTCACATGTTAAGTTTGACCTCTGTAAGACAGTTACGGATCATGCTTAGGAAATACCCTGGCTCTTGTCCAGTTGCGACTTGGTGTGGGTTAATCCTGCCTGGTCATCCCTCCTGGACACTGATGGGGATTTCTGGCACACTGGCATTGCAGAATGGCACCAGTCACAGGGACACAATGTCTTGGCTGATTGCAGATGCTGTTTTAATGAACGTTGTCCTTAGACATTCACAAAGAGCTAAAACTGGCTATTTTTTTTTTCCTCAAATACCTATAAATGCATAAATTGAGCAGGGGCCTATCTAGGCTGAAATGTTTCCTTAGTACCTCTAAAGTGTCAAAATCTTTGTCACACAAACTCATGTTTCAGTGGTATAAAGTACTTAGCAGCATCACCTTTGAAAAAAGTCATAAATACCATAGAACTGAACAATTTTAGATAAAATTTTGGTTTTTTTTTAAACACCTCTCCCTCATTCTCCTCCACCATGCATATCTTAACTCAAAACCATTTGACCCCAGGTGCAGTATTCAAGAATCTTTAGATGAAGGAGAAAACGATGTGCTGCTTCTTAAAGCAGCAAAGGGATTCAGGAGTTCCCATCTCCCTGAAAGTTACTGGGACTTTCGTTGCCCAAGTGACTTCAGAAAACAGGACTTCAAAGCCTTTCAAAATTGTATGACTGAGAAAAATAAACAAATAAAGGCTGTAACTAGCCTAAAATTTTAAAACATTTAATGACTTTTTATGGAGCACATTTCAATTTATCAACCTTACACAGTGCTTCAAAGGGCGAGCAGCGGTGGTCGGTTTGGCTGCTCATCCCTAGCACCAGCCCTTCCTTCTAATTTTGCCTCCCGCTTGTTGAATCTTGCCTTCGATTGCACATCCATAGGGAAAGACTTACATTTTCCTACACGTCTGCAAAATGCCTGCCACAATGCCTGAGCCCTCTAGATGCTACTATAATAACAATAATTATTATGAGCATGATTCCCACTGCACGCGGTGTGCAGCGAGGCGCCCAAGAGCCCTACCACGAGCAGCTTTGCAGTCTGCCATCTAATTACCTGAGAAGAAAAGGGTGGAGGAAGACTGGCTATAGTGGAGGAAGAGGGAAAGGCTCTTGGGAGAAAACATGATTGTTTTACAAGGCAGACTTGCTCTCCTCAGCTGTGCTTAGTGAAGATGCTGCAATTGAACACCTTTAAGGTATCACCCCAGAGAAAACCCTGGGTTTTTTGCTGGGGAAGTTTGACTGGGTGGCCTTTCGGGTCCTTTTCAGCTGCCAAGGGATTTCTGCAGGCTGGCTTAAGACCTCAAAACGCTCCAAAGCGCCAGCAGAAATCACAGCGCAGTAAACATACAGAGACCGTTGGGAAAGGCCAGGCAGACCATAGAAACATAGAATAGTTTGGGTTGGAAGGAACATTTAAAGGTCATCTAGACCACCCCCCCCTGCAATGAACAGGGACATCTTCAACTAGATCAGGCTGCTCAGAACCCCGTCCAACCTGACCATGAATGTTTCCAGGGATGGGGCATCTACCACCTCTCTGGGCAACATGTTCCAGTGTTTCACCACCCTCATCATAAAAAATTTCTTTCTTATATCTAGTCTGAATCTACCCTTTTTTAGTTTAAAACCATTGCCCCTTGTCTATTGCTACAGGCCCTACTAAAAAGCCTTTCTTATAAGCCCCTGTCGTGGTTTTGGTTTCAGCCCAGCCGGTAACAAAGCACCACAAAGCCGCTCGCTCACTCCCCACCCCCTCGCCTGGCCACGTTGGGATGAGCAGAAAATCCAAAGGCAGGCTTGTGGGTCGAGACAAGGACTGGGAGGGATCACTCCCCACTTATGGGCACGGGCAAAAGACAGGCTCAACTTGGGGAAGAAACAAAATCAATTTAATTTACTACAAATCAAATCAAAAACAAAACACAAGGGCATTGGGAAGGAAAACCAAACATCAGAACAACCTCCCCCCACCCCTCCCTCCTTCCCGGCTCAGCTCCACTCCCGGTTCTCTCTCCCTCCTCCCCCCGGCAGCACAGGGGAACAGGGGATGGGAGTTAGGGTCAGCTCCCCACACCTTG
>VYZV01035728.1:33493-80598 GCA_013401275.1 Pandion haliaetus | reverse complement strand
CTGCAGTTCCTCACAAACTTCCCTGGCGTGGGGCCTTTCCATGGGCTGCTCTCCAGTCATACACTGCTCCAGCACGGGCTTTCCCATGGAGTTACCGCCATCTTCGGGAGCCTCCGCTCCCCCACTCACCCCCATGGGCTGCAGGGGGCCAGCCTGCCGTCTCACCACGGGCTGCAGAGCTATCAGCCTCCTCAGGCGCCCCCTCCTTCACTGACCTCAGTATCGGCAGAGGGGTTCCTCTCACGTTCCAATTCCCCACCCACTGCAGGTTCCCCTTCTTAAGTATGTTCTCACAGAGGTACTACCACCGTCACTGATGGGGTCGGCCTGGGCCAGAGATGGGTCCGACTTGGAGCCGGGGAAGCTTCCAGCATCTTCTTACAGGAGCCACCTCTGCAGCCCCCTCCCCCACTACCAAAAAACCCCCATGCCACACAAATCCATAACAGCCCACTTTAAGTATTAAAAGGTCACAATAACGTCTCCCCGGAGCCTTCTCTTCTCCAGGCTGAACAACCCCAACTCTCTCAGCCTGTCTTCATAGGAGAGGTGCTCCAGCCCTCTGATCATCTTCATGGCCCTCCTCTGGACTTGCTCCAACAGGTCCATGTCTTTCTTATGTTGGGGGCCCCAGAGCTGAATGCGGGACTCCAGGTGAGGCCTCACGAGAGGAGAGTAGAGGGGAAGAATCATCTCCCTCAACCTGCCGGCCACGCTTCTTCTGATGCAGCCCAGGATACAGTTGGCTTTCTGGGCTGCAAGCACACATTGCCAGCTCGTATTCAGTTTTTCATCCACTAATACACCCGAGTCCTTCTCTGCAGGGCTGCTCTCAATCCGCTCATTACCCAGCCTATGTTTGTGCTTGGGATTGTCCCAACCCACGTGCAGGACCTTGCACTTGGCCTTGTTGAACTTGATGAGGTTCGCACGGGCCCACCTCTCAAGCCTGTCAGGGTCCCTCTGGATGGCATCACTTCCCTCCAGCATGTCAACCGTATCCCACAGCTTGGTGTCCATGGCAAACTTGCTGAGGGTGTACTCAATCCCACCATCTTATACATTCTTTCAGGTGGAAATGGGATGCACAGGGGGTAAGGGCAGGCTCAGGAGATCTGCCCGGTCCTGAAACACTATGATTTATTGTGCCAGTGCCTAGCACATGGCTGGTTGACCTGACACAGCTAAGAAATCCCACATGGAAGTCCAGCAGCCTGAGACATAGGGTGAAAGGGACCATCCTAGTCATAAATACAGCTTTGTGTTTTTGCAGGGAACTGAGCTACATGTTTCATTCAGAAGAGAGAGCTGGGAAGGAGCCAGGGCTGGATTTTTTTTGGTTTTGTTGTGGTTTAACCCCAGCTGGCAACTAAGCACCATGCAGCTGCTCGCTCACTCCCCCCCCTCCCCGGTGGGATAGAGGGAGAGAATCAGAAGGTAAAAGTGAGAAAACTCATGGGCTGAGGTAAAGACAGTTTAATAAGGAAAGCAAAAGTCACGCATGCAAGCAAAGCAAAACAAGGAATTCATTCATCACTTCCCGTGGGCAGGCAGGTGTTCAGCCATCTCCAGGAAAGCAGGGCTCCATCACACAAAGATAAACTCCATCACTCTGAACATCCCCCTGTTCCTTCTTCTTCCCCCAGCTTTATATGCTGAGCATGACATCATATGGTCTGGAATATCGCTTTGGTCAGTTGGGTCAGCTGTCCCGGCTGTGTCCCCTCCCAACTTCTTGTGCACCCCCTTAGCCTACTCGCTGGTGGGGTGATGTGAGGAGCAGAAAGGCCCTTGACTCTGTGTAAGCACTGCTCAGCAGTAATGAAAACATCCTGGTATTATCAACACTGTTTTCATCACAAATCCAAAACATAGCCTCATACTAGCTACTATGAAGAAAATTAACTCTATCCCAGCCAAAACCAGTACAGTTTTATGGAACAAATCTGCAATTTTGGAATTTGTTTTCCACTCCAAAGCAGGTAATAAATTTGGTATACTTGCAATTCCAAAATTGTTTAACTTCAGCTGTTTGGTTTCTATGAAATCTGATGCAGGCCTTTAAAATTATTCATTATCTTTTTCTATAAGACTGAAAGACATTGAACCAAAACATTCCAAAACGATAACTAAAATTGCTTGCTCTTGTTACCAGTTTTTCCTAGTTAAATGAAATTTTGTCCAATTCAAAGCATTTCTACAAGAGAATTAATTTCTCAACACAGCAGCATTTCCAAACAGAACAACACTGGTCCCTGAGCTTCCCATCCCTGTTGCTGTTATTGCACCCCTGCTAGAAAAGACCTAAAGAGCCCAAACCCGGAGCAGCCGGGGACCTGCAGCTGCTCTTGCTAGGAGTAGCTTGCGGGGATGGTCTCCGTACACTGATGTGGGCTCTGGTTGGGACACGCTAGTATTGCCTGGGATGTGCAGAGCGGGCACCTAAGCAGTCACACAGAGCCCTGTCAGTGAGGCACATGTGTCCGGCTGGTTTCTGTCACCGCAGGCAGAGCCAGAGGGTGCTGCACACACAGCTACCTCTGCACAGAACAGTACTCTGCCAGGCATTTTCTTGTCTTAACAAATTACCCCAAAGTGCCCCTAAATATTCAGTTTGCTGGAAGGAATTGGAGAAACATGGAGGATGCTTCTTGCTGAGCTGACCAGAAAACCGTTTCTGCAAAAAGTTGTGGCATGATGCGGCACAGCAGCAAAAGGTGAGAGGGAGAACAAGGTGCGACGAAGCAAATGTTTTGCAGTGACATGTTGTCCTGGAGTGTAAATTAGGAACTGGAAGAGCTCAGTGACAGCCCAGCATGCGCCAACAGCAGGGTCTGTGTGTGCACTGGGCGCCGGAGGCAACAGCCCAGCCTGCGGGACCAGCTGCTGAAGAGATGCTAAAAGGTAGTCTAAAAATAAAGTGCTTATCAGGGCGAGAACGGCCAAGTATTTCATCACTCTGCCTCGATCGATGACTAGCAAAGCACGGGCTAGGAAGATTTCTGTTTTGTTCAGAGCTGTATTCTGATTCACAGTTTGCTGGGCTTGGGCAAATATCTTCTGTGGACTTTAGCCTTGCGGGAACATTGGTGCGACTGCTTAGCTGCACCATCCCCCACCTGCCAGCATCTCTGCTACTTACAATGCAGGACAGCAAAACACAGCATTTTATAGAGAAAGCACATAAAACCCATGGAGGCATGGCTGGCCCAACGCCTGTAAGAAGCAACAGGTTTGGGGTTTGGTGCTCAGCTCCCCCTTTTTCCCAGCCCATCCTTCAGGGAAAGGCAAGCAAAACTTCCCCTGCAAGGGGAAAAAAAAGCTTCACCTCATCTGAGCGATTGACTGACTCTGTCCCGGGCAGATACGTTATTTAAGGGACATTTCATTGAGCACAGGGGTAGGTTTGATTCTTGGGGCCTTGTATCCCTGGGAAACAGGCAGAGAAAGGGTAGGGAGCGGTGTCTGGCAGGGGCAGAGCACAGCAGGTCAGCGCTGGTGGCAGCACCCACAGCTGGACCTGCCACCCCTGCGGCCCTTCTCCGCAGGCCAGGCTGGCTGCAGGTGGGCTCCCAACCACACCGTCCAGCTTCACACCCACACCCATGGCACGCTGGGACAATCTATATGCTCCTTGTGGCATCAAGCGACAGCAACTCCTGCCAATTGGATCCTCGGGCTGCTTTTACAAAAGCTAAGCCAAAGAAGACTTCTCCAGCCCGGCTGCGCTGGGGTGCGTACGGACTCCAGGGGATGGTGCCTGCGCGATGACACGGTCACCGCTGCTGCATGAGGCACATTGCCGCCGTGCTGGGAGCTCTCGCCGTGGGAAAGCCTTTGATCTAACCAGATCTCCCAGGGCCGCCTGCCGGACTCCACTTCCACTTTGGTACCTGATCTTGTAAACATCAGCGCCGTGCACGCAGAAGCCGCATCCTGTCAACCCCTTTTTGCAATCTGCAGGGCCATCTCCTTGGCCACAATGTTCAGGGGTTGCGACACCTGCGGAGCCACACATCTCTGTGGAGCAATGCACCCATCAGGGTGCGGCACCAGCTCTTTGCACCCGCACGCACCCAGGGTTTTATTTTTCAAGTGACTGAGGCAGGCTATGTGCATCAGTAGATGGTTTCTGCAAGTAATTCTCTTCTCCGCAGGAACATATATCTGACTTTATAATTCATGCATGCCTGGGAAGTTCAATCCAGTCCCACTGGAGTAGCAAGCTCAGTGGGAGTTTGTTTATTTAAAAGAGTGCATGCAGTAGCATGGAAAAAAATCAAATCTATCAGAAACCATAAGCCTTAATCCTAAACCAGCTTTGCTTTTCTTAAAAATATGGTCAAGGGAAACTGCTTTTAAAATGTGGCTTCCATGGAGCCTTGGCTTTAGCATTGCAATCCCTACAGAACATTATAGTACAATAATTAAAACATTTACAAAATGAAGATAGTCTATGGCTGATCCAAGTTTCTATGGAAATTTGGAGGCTATGGTGTATGCAGCTGTTCCCATCTAATGCAAAGGTTGGCTGTAGCTCTACTTCTGAGTCCATTTGTAACTTAGGGGATAATTTATCTGTTCTGTTTACACAGTTCTCAGCTTGCACAGCCCTAGAGTGTAGCTTTTCTATGGTTCCCAAGTAAAAGGGTGTCCTACCCTCACTGCTCAGCCTAAGCAATTAGTGTTCTTGAACTTAATGAAACGCCTCTGCTGAAAGATGTGGGTGCTTGCACTGGTGTCACAGACGTTTGCACTGCATGAGATCTATCAAAACATCAGACGCACCAGCAGAGAAATGGAAACACTTGCCCATGCTGGCCTGCGGTACCCACAGATAGGGCCCCGCGAAGACTCACCCTGATCTCTCTGCTTTATATGTGCAAGGTGTTTACGTCCATTTTGTTCCCCTTTGAGCTCCTGCATCCCTCACCTCACACTGCTGGTGGTGCTGGCCCTGTAGGGCTCAGCCAGCAGTGGAAGGAGGTAGCAGCTGGCACAGCTGGCACCAGAGGTTGTGCCAGATGTTTAGCTGTGAGTATGGGTCCATCCCTGTGCCCCTGCTTCTGAGCTGATGGTTTCTGATAACAGGTTTTGGTGAGCCCACGCAGGCCAGAGGAAGCTGAATAGAAGGCAACTCCCACAAAGGATGACCGGCAGCTTAAGGGCAGTTAAATATTTTTATCCAAAGCTGTAGGCATCTTTATATGAGTTGTCATATCAACATTTCTACAGACACACAGATGAGGGGAGGGTGTTGGGTGACAAAGCAAACAAACACTCAAGGAAGGACCCTAAATGTTACGATGAAGGACTGCTTGGGCTGATACCACTACCTGGTACTTTATAAACCAGGCTGATAAAAAGCTGCACAATGTGCAACTGCTTGTGGGGGAGCAGAGAGCAGATATTTTGTACCTGCTCATCATCATGACATGATGATGTTTTACATTCACAAACTTATCTCCAGTGAGTCTGTGGCTGATATAAGCAGTTTTTGTTTTGCAATATTAAATTGCTAATAACCTCTAAGGAAAGAAAGTTAGCTAGTAGAGCAGAGCTCCAGCAGCTATGCAATGGCCCCAGGGGTGCAAAACCTTCAAGTCTCATTGAAACAACAGCATGAAAATCTGCTTTTTGCTAAGGGAGAGGAAAAACTCTGTCAGTCAGGAGTGCACAGAAGAAAATCTTTCAGGTGAAGCTGTGCTGGAGGTTCCCATCCTGAAGAAATATTTAGTAGCATTCACTGAATGATTCCCTTAGCATTAGTTTGAACTCAAAAACAGAAAGACATAAAGTCCCAGTGCTTCACAGTAAGAATGAAAAAAAAAAACCAACCAAAAGTAACCCAAAACACACAAAACCCCCCCAAACTTAGTATTTTAATTCCTGGTTGTATTTTACCACTGCAGGACAGCTGAGTTACAGTTGGGATGGAGGCGCTGATGGCTCAGAAGTGTCGTTAATTTTAGAGAGCAGCTGTATCCAGAGGCCCTCAGTCATTTCTCAGTGAAAATTATTTGCAAATAGATACACATCCCAAGACATTAAAAAGCCAGTCAAAACACAAGGGAACTCAGAAGCTGAGATAAGTCTCACTTTATATGACAGGCCTTCACTTAAGGAAAAATCATTTTGCTCTGTGTTGTTGACTGAGCTCATGTCTCCGACGGCTTCAGCTCGAGTGGCTCCTGCAGCCACGCTGACAGCCAATGGCCAGAAAGGGAAGGACACGTGGGGGCCCTGAAGTCGCAGAAGCAAGATCCCAAATCACCTCATCCAGCAGAAAAAAAAGAAAAAAAAAAGAGGCATAAAATGCCTGCAATTGCATGCCCCAGCCTTCAGCCAAGCCGCAGATGAAGGAGATCAGGAAAAACTGTTCCTTGTGCTCAGGGCCCGGTGGGGTCGGCTGCACCACCAGAGCCTGGCTGCTCACGGAAATACTTGGAGGAAAAAGCATTTCCTGCCATCCTGAGAATACTAATTTGGCTCATGTGTGATATCGCAAAGGGTCATGCCAACGGAGAGAAACTCTGCTGATAAATTTGTGTACAGGTCTTGCAGTGGGAGAGCTTATCTGTATCACCGCAAGGGAATGGTCGTGGCATTATTCATGGTAATTACGGGAAGTTGTTTACTTTACGCTGTTCTTCAGCGCTTATAAAAGACATCCCAAGCAGAGGAGGGGTGCTGTATTATTTTTTTGTAGACATCTGAGTATAGAAGATTTGAACACACATATTTGGTACTGCAGAAAGTTGTAAGCCAGGCTGAGACTGACCTGAACTCCTCTGCTTCCCTGAAGGGCAGGATCACAGCTTAGCCCCAGCAGACACAGACACCCGGCGATGCTCTGATGGAGAGCAATGCCCCATTCACCCTCTGGCCTCCACTGACTTGTGGCTTCAGGAGTAAATGAAGGGTTTTTGATGTGACAGAAGAGTGATTTCCTAGAAGAAGACAAGATTTGCTGAGCTGTCTGTGCTGAGGGGTTGTTTGCAGTAGCACAGGTCTGTCTGTGTCCATGCCAGGATTTGCAGCAATAAATCACTGGTTTGCTCAGATGCATTCCTTATTCACCATGGGAACCCTGTTGCTAAGTCACACAATTATATCACCGTCGAGCTTCTATGATTTTTTGTAGTTTGCTGGGGTTTTTTGCTCCCCAGGAGATCTTCTGGGCTTACAGGTTTCCTTAAGCCAAAATCTTAAATTTCCAGTTGGATGTTAGCTGGAATTTGGTCATTAGCTTACCTGCAGCCTGGGCAGGCCATGAAAACATGTCTGTATATGGTTCTGCTGCTGGGTTATAACATCGATCACCTCCGTCAGAGCTGCTCCCTCTCCCTTGTGGGACAGGAGGGAGGACCGGGGTTTCCGCAAGGCTGCCATCCCTCCTGCATCTCCCAGCTCTTCACAGGCCCAAGGGCAGGAGGGCAAAGCCTTGTCCATAGGGACAGCTGTGGAGAGGTTTGCACAGAGCTCCGGGTAGTTTGAGGGGGCTAAACAGGGGTAAGAGACTTTGCTATATTTCCCACGCACATAGTGCTCAGCTTGTGCCGAAATACTGTGCTGAATCAGAGATTCACACTGATGCCAGTTCCTGCAAGAAGAGAACCAGGTCCTGATTGCATCCTGGCTGTTAACATGCTGATCCTGTGCTTAGGCAAATCAAAGATAAAATATTATGCGTTTTAGTAGCACTTTATCTGTTTCCAGCAATCCCACATCAGTTCCTCACCATCCTCATAATGAACTAACAAAACAAGAATTAAGCTTAGATTTAGTTTAGATTAACCAGCAAGTCACCTTCAACACCTTAAGAAATCCATTAGAAAGCAATTTGCACAGCCTGCTTGCTTTCTGGCTTGCAGGACACCACCTCTCTTGCCCTTATGGCCAATTTTGTTGTTTCTGTGATTATGCTGTTTTAAACCCAGAGCCTAAAAAGCTCCATGCATGTTTAAGTCTCTCCCTATACATATAAAGGCTTCGGATTATTTTTTTTTTGGATTATTTAAATTCCGGTAGAGTATTTTCTTTGTAACTACTACTGCTACACACATTAAACCAGCTCTGAAGTTAAACAGCAATTAGAGCAAATGTTAAGATCACCAGCCACTCAGGTCTATTAAAGCAGAAAACTATTTTTGAGGCAATCCAAGAAACACAGCCCACCCAGCCAACGACAACACACCTTCCTCGTAAAGGGGCAGGTTTTTGTGCAGTTAATGAGCAGCTGCATCTGACCGCTGAGCTCAGAAGAGCACGAGTGCCAACTAATAACGCAGCTGCAATGTAGACATATTCTGGGAGCAAACTGCACTTCAGTTTGCTTTCCCAAAAAAGAGGGGGTATGTGCAGTGTCCAACTGTACTGTGAGTGTGTACCCCCGTCCAGAGAGACACAAGGGAAACCTGCTTACAAAGAGCAAACTGGAGCCAGACCTGAAACCCTGACAAGACGGCCGTGAGCCAGGATCCAGGAGTACATGGACTTCTCTTGCAGAACCAGCCATCCTCACCCCATGTAGCTTTGGCTGGGATTTCCACTGAAAGGGAAGATCCTTTTTCTGTTGTTTACGGAAGACAGAGCACATCCTTCACCAGGCCGCAGCACCTGCAGTGCAGAATGCATTCCTGATTAGTAACAGCCACAAATTTACAGCTAAAATCGAGCTTAAAGAGATCTCTACAATGTCTTTTTTTTTTCCTCCTTCCTTTGGTCCCCTGGAAATTCAATAAAAGAAAAAACGAGTTTAAACTTCTAGGGTGTTTTAATTCACCTTCATTCTCAAATATATTCCAGACTTCTAAGAATAATGTTCATCCCAACTGAAAAGTCATCTTTCAGGCCATACTGCAAACTGCAAGGGTTCATTAAGGAGACATCTACATGGACAGCCCTTCTCCCACGTGGCCGCTGTCACCCTGTGCTCCCGAGCAGTGCAGCCATGGTGTTCCTGGGACCTGGCCTCAGCGGCCCCAGAGTAAAGAGGTGGGAGGGCGGGAGCTACCTGGTGGGAGCTCCAAGGGAGCTCCATCAGCATGGCAGGAGCCTGTGGCCATGGTGAAAGAAAGGAGGGCTTCTGGTATGAAAACTGGCCTTTACGAACACTTCTGGTATCATAAATATGTCTGCAGACCTTCACAAGATGCCTGTTAGGAAGGAGGAAGGAGTGGGACATGTGCATGCATCCAGGGCACACCGGGAGGGATGGGGGCTGAGGCTAATGTAAACACAACACTCCTGAACATATAGGTTTAACCATATCTCTGCATTACCTGAGATTTTAAGCACCTGCCTTTAAATAATTCAAACCACGTTCTTTCAACCCTACCTCTATTTTAACAGTTTTTAAATTAAGGAATACAAATGTAATACAGTGCAATATTTTAACCTATGTATTCCTTTACCTGGGCCCCTGGGTTTGCCTCCTCCTGCCTCGGGCAGGCTTCCACTCTGCTGCCTGGCACCCCCATGCCAGCTCCTCGGGGTTTAGTCCTGCAGTCTGCATCCATCTTCCCCTCCCCTGCTTAATCAACAATTTTTAAAGATGCTGATTCTGCAGTGATTTTGCCATTTTTCTCTGAAATGCAGCTGTCACATGGAAAGGGGGACTCATCGGTTGTACCAATAGGTGACGTAAAAAGGATGGAGATTGCAGAACGGCAAAATAATAAAAGACAAAACCATCCTTAAAACAGAAGGGAGCAGTATTGGGTAGGGAAGAGGTAAGTACCTTGTTCTATATACACCTCAAGCGCCTTTTCCTTTGGGGAGAAAAAAAAGAGATCTGGATCTTAATACTCTCATGGGGATATTAGATGATCATTACACTTGTAGACTTTCTGTCTTCCCCAGTCCATTAACATCCCATCCGCACACCTCATGCAACATTTCCCTGGAGATGTCACCTTCTTTCATCACATCTGATATCTAATAAAGACATAAGAGAATTTAATAACAGGCTGCACAGGGGAGACTTCTGTTCAAACAGCCAAGGTTGCTGCTGATGGGTTGTTACTAGAGATGCTGAAAAAGGATAAGAGCAACCAGGAAACCATGGCGTGTTTAGTTTTGGAGGTCGTGCTGGTGAAGCCACTGACATCAACCCAGGCAGCCCAGACTTTGTATGAAACGAGGCACAAAAAGCTTTTCCAGCCTTCCCAGCTTCATCTGACTGGGTCCAGTTCCCCGTCACTTGGGTCTACACATTTACAAAACTTTTTGGAGGCGGGATACCTGCTCCGAAGGATCCTGAGACAACAGAGCAAGTGAAGAAGACCAAAGTGAACTTGCACCCATTTCAATCACACTTGCTGAATTTAACAGAATATTTCTGGAGTGCTTAAAAAAATCCCCTGCCCTGCTTGAGAAACCAGCCCCAAAAGGTACCTGTTTGGTGTCCTACTGGAACAAGTACTTGCACGAAGAGCACAGTGCTTTTATGGCCACTCTCTCCCAGCCCTGACGCAGTTTCCACGGCCAAAATTTTTAAGAATGACCATTGGTTTTGGGTGCTCAAATTGAAACATCTTGAGAAGATAATTCTTTTTTTCATCTGGAGGTGAGCAAGCATTTTCACAGCAGTGGTCTTGTATAAAATTATCTATAATGAGAAGCTGAAAAATGAAGGTTGCAAAAATACTATCTCACTGTTAAAAATTGTGGCAAACTAAAATAAAGCACGCTGACCTGACGGCTGGGCCTTGAGGTTCTTGTGTGGCTTGTTCATGCAGTGCCTGCCAGGTCCTTTGTCATCCAATTGTAGTTCATCTTTTACAAATCTGTGTTCACGTATTCATTTTGCAGAGATGTACTGGAACATTTTCTAGAAAATTTCGCTATTGCTGCTGATGGGCAGTCGGCTTCACTGCAAATTGTTTATGATTCTTTTCAGGTGTGTGTTTAAATAGAGAATGGAAAAAGCCAAGTATAGAGAAATGCTGGTTATAAATATATTATATATACCATGAGGTAAATATAGATGAGAAGTGGAAAGCGTCTATTTGCCAAGAGCTGAGCCAGGCACTCGAGGGAAATGCCGACTGTGCCCTCAAGAGTTCAGCTCCCAGTTTTTGCTGTAGTTTGCCAGGGAGCCATGACTCCCATATTTCACAGTGACTGTGTGCCAAGTCTAAACAACAGCAACCTCTTGCTTTCCACAGCCCCTGAACTTCGGCCATGTAGGATGCAAACCTGAGGCTGCTGGGCTTTCTCCCTTGGGATAAGATCTTTTTGAGTAGTTTTAAATGCAGGCAGCAGGGAAGGAGTAAAATCCTGCTTTCAGGATTTCAGTAGACACTGCAGAAAAAGTGACATCATTTAACATAAAGAGAGGAAATACACAAATTAAGGTGCTGAACTGGGTTTTAAGAGATTTGGTCTAAATTTTCTCCCTGACCATGTCTGACCTGGGTTGAATCATTTAGCCTCGATGCTGGTGTATTTATGAAGCTCTGTAGCTCAGAAAAATGTTGTGGGTACACGAACACTACCAGATGCTCCAATACCACTCTCATGATGAGTGGCATAAAAACTGAAATACTCCTGTTTAGCAACCAAATAACGTAGTGGAGCACTGGACCCACGATTGCCGGCCTCATGCAGGCCGGACACGATGTCCCCGAGCACTCCTGGCAGGGCACAGTGCAACACAAGGTGCTCAGATAAGGGTTTAGCCTCCATGGGGTTGCAGTCATTGCTGGTTTTCTCTGGCTTAGAGAGAGTTTGCAAATGGTACTCTTACTTTTTAAACTCTTTGATACTGAAGATTTTGGTAAGAATCTGTTTGGGATGTATAGTCAAGATATTGCTGGTAGCTGCACCAAGGTTATTGGTAAGTAAAGGATTCAGGATCTTTCCACTCCCCTTTCTCACTAAATCTGTGAATTCAGTTTTTACTACACTAAAAATATCTAAACTTTTGCTTTTCAACTATTTCACATAAATTGCCAGATTTCTCATGCTTCAGGAGATTCCTTCCAAAACAGAGTAGGGACGGGATTCATTTCCGACCTGGTTTCTTCCAGCAACATAACTACATATTTCTTGCTCCTGCACAGGCTCATTGCCTCCCTCATTCTGGGCTCCCTGTGCCTGGTGTCTTTATTCTGCCTCTGGACACCCATCCTCACACATACGGACCTGCTGCATCACCCACTTCTGCAGCTCCAGAGAGTCCCCATCACTTTGCTGCCAGAGCATTGAGCCACAGGGAAGAAGACGTTTGCAAAATCCAGAAATAATCTTAGGGAGAAGAAAGGAAAAAGCCGAGCGTTGGCTACTTGGCAAAGGCTGTGTGTTCACTGCTACTGTGGAAAATACCTGGGAGGCACCATTAACTCATAAGCTTATTGCTGCGGGCTGGCATGTGTCCACATCGCTAAGGACCAGCACTCTCTGAAGGGCACTGGCCACCTTCATGCTGTGCAGCACTTGGCCTGGGTCTCCTCTGAGCTCCCTGCAGAGCCCCATGGACCCTGGGTCAATAAATATTGTATCAGGGACTTTTAAAATTTATTTTTAAATTCTCCAAATAATGAAAGGAATAGATGGCAGCCTGCCAGCACGATGCTTTTGCAGCAGGACCTGAAGGTGTTTTGGGTTCTGCCACATGGTATGGAGGTCGGTGGGCATGAGGTCTCCTGGGATGGTTGGAGGACTGTCTGGGGTAGAGTGCAGTCCAGCTCATGACAGGTTCTTCTGTCTGGCCAACCCTGGAAAAAAACACCATCAGTCTTGTTGAAGTTTCTCCTTGGGAGAAACCAGTTGGTTTGCTCCAGAGCAGAGACAGGAGGGAGCTCATATGCATGCCGTGGAGACAGCCGGTGAGCAGAGCCCTGGGGGGAACCGAGGCAGCCAAATTGGCTGTGCAGAC
The DNA here is from genome assembly GCA_013401275.1 of Pandion haliaetus. NCBI lineage: Eukaryota > Metazoa > Chordata > Aves > Accipitriformes > Pandionidae > Pandion > Pandion haliaetus. Next base: position 67,715 of record VYZV01035728.1, on the reverse strand, counting down.
AAAAGGTACTTTCATACCCCCATCGTGGTCTCACCGAGTCATATGCTAAACACAGAACAAGCAATGTAATTTTTCCTCACCCATCACCTGCAGGATCAGCACGGCTGGTCCCCGCTTGCCCACCGCAGTCACAACCGTCAGTCTGGAGGTGTCTCCAGCACGTGGCTTTTCAGCCACTGTGAACTCCTAGAGCTTTGCCAGATGAGGACAATCTTTGTGCCTTGCCTCAAGTTAATTTTTAAAAGTTGATTTTAATTGTAATTTTTAAAAGTTAATGGGACTAAACAGCAATTCTTCTTTAGCTCTTTGAATTGCCCTAGCTTTTGATTTTGGGCCTGTTTAGGGGTTTAGGATCAGTTTTAACCTTAAGATGTAAGATACATAAAACACTTCCAGAAAGATAAATTATATAGCACACAACTCACTGATTTCAATAGCTCCCCCATCCCATTTACAGTCCAAGTTTTCCATAATGCAGCTCTGACTGAAAAGCAATATGAGACAGCATTATTCTCTATCATGCATAGTTTATTTACAGCAATGCATGAAAATGTTTACTTTAAAACAGAAATGTAATTACAAAGGTATAATTACAGATAAGACTATGCCTCTTTGAGCCACCTCAAATTATAACAATAAAACAGGATCAAATTAATGACCTTGATTAATTTCATTAAGAAGCAGAGCAAACGCCACTCAGCACGGGATAAGCTTACGCTACCTGACCTCATTTCATCCATCCTCTTTCCTTGCAAGAGAGGAGTGCCCGATAACGCATCAGGTGAGCATTTCCTCCCAAAGACGTTGCTAAGCAATCAGCTGCAGGGTTATAAATGTTGAGTGCTTAATATATGGTACATGGGAATAGAGATTATCTTTTTTTCTCTCCAGGTATTAAGGGAACTAGGATGGCTCAACTGAACTGCACTGAAATAGTTTAGAATTAGAAATTAACCCAGATTTAAAGCAGTCATCAGTATTTGTGTACAGACTGAACTGATTTATCATGTGTGCTATGTGCTGAGTTGCAAAACCTTGCTATATTAGTGATTTAGCAGGAGGAACAATTTGATTTGTCATTACTAATAGGGATGTAACTCAATTAGTCTCCCACATGCTTTATGCTGATGAGGTCATGCTTAGATTTCCCTTTGTAGATTTACATTCTCACTAACTTTAATCACAGCTAAGAAACATATCGTATGAGTAACACTATTATGAAATACTGAAGTATTTTCAGAAGGGTTTAGAAACCCAAGAAAATCATGGAAGTCAAAATCAAAGTTAAGCATTAATATTCAGCCTTATGTTGTACATTTGATTAAATATTAATTCACAGCTATGTGTTGGGTACTTACAAGCAAGCTCTCTTGACCCATTTGAAATGCACGGTCACGTATATAAACTTGGCATTTGAAAAAGGACAGGTCAACGCTGTAATGTCACTTAAATCTTTTCTACAGTTCTTGCTTAATTAGTGGCCTAATCCTACCCTTATAAGTTCTTGATTGCATTTGTGGAGTTAGGAAAATATTGCCATAAGATGTGCAGGGTTTGAAAAAGGCAGAGTCTTTCTGCAGTACTTTATTTTTATTTTTGTGGGTTTGTTTTCTTTTTAGCAAAGCAACAAGGAATGAAAGGATAGCAACCAAATTGTGGTTTATTCAAAGAATTTGACTTTGACTACCAATGGCAGAACTGTTGTCTGGATGGGAACATCGGGAATTGGGCTGCTTTCTAGTTAAGAATAGGAAAAAAGAAAAAGCCAATGGGTAGAGCAGCTTCCTGAACTACTTAGTGGGATATGATGTGGGAAAAGACGCAGGAGGCTTGTAGCGCAAGCTGGGAAGCTGAAACATCCAAACTACAGCAACACACCTTAGCATTTGTCTTCATCAGGGAACTTGGGAGAAGACAGTGCAGGTTAGCAGAGTGCTGCCTCTGCTTCTTCTCCGTTGCCCTACAACTTCTCAGATGGTACATTACATCCTTGACCATGGTCAATATATCCACAACTATCAGTGAATGATTTGCTACTGTCAGCCCCTGCTTTGACCATCAAATAAAGTCAGCACTGGGATGGAGCCATCTTTTCCCCATCCACAGCCATTTATCAGTTCCAACATCTTGCACTGAAAATTCTTGAAGATTTTTGCTTGTGCAAAACTGTTAATAGCATTTCATTTGTTATCAGTGCTTTAATCTCCCCACTTAAATTAATTCAGAGTTCCTCTGGCTGCATGAGTTCCCAGTGTTAGTTAACCTCTTCTGCTGGAAGTCTCAAATATGATTTAGAAAGAATTCTGTGCATTGTGACAGAACTAAAAATTCATCCTTAATTAAAAGTATAAATAAAAAGGATTTCTATCCTTAGACTAAGCAAAATTCAGACACCAGTGCTCTGCACTGCTTTTTCACTGCATTAAAGCAAAAAATTCAAGTTCTGCATGATCAGCCTACAAGTGTCCTTTCTGGTCAGAAAACAGGGCATTTTCCTGAACACCATAAAGCACCTGTGAGCAATGAGCTAGCTAGATCCTTAAAACATTTAGATTTTGATCCTTCTTTTGGGAATAGAAACTGAGCTGCAAATTTTGGCAACGTCCAAATTTCATTACTGCTGTCAACTTGTAAATGGTTTATTGCTATTTTAAACTCCTTTAAGAAGTCCTTGTTATTGAATGGATCCACAAAGGGATCAAGCTCAAGTTTTGCAAAGAGCCTCTCAGCTGCTACCTGCAGATTTCTGACTTCTTACCAAGAACATGCTTGTGGATGCCTGACCACCTAAATCCTGGCGGTGCAGAGCTGGCCAGAGCCTGAGCTTTCCACCTCTCTTGCAAACAGCTGTTAGGTATGCCCCAAGCTCAAAAGGAGGTAGATGGTGACTTTACCACCCAGCAAAGTGAAGAAGGCTTTTTGCTGGTGGTGGTGGTCACTTCTATGCAGGACTCCAGCCTATACTTCTTGGTGGTTTGGGTTTTTTTTAATCTAATTACATTTTAATGTTATATTTCTAGGTTGCTATCTGTAACCAGTCAAATAAATGCTGCAATCACCAAGGCCTGTGCTTGGTTTCATGCTCTTCCTTCTGCCCCCATGATTCTTGCCAGCCTGGTCCTGGGCAGGACCAAGGCTTCTGTGGAGGCTGCAGGGTCAGTCCTGCAATCCTCCAACCCTGTCCATGGGCTGGCAGAGGTCATATCCCACATCTTCTGGTTTGGGATGAATCCTGAGGGTGCTGGACCACTGGATGAAAGCAGGGAGCACCACCACTAGCACATACAGCATTGTCCCACCACCGTGCTGCTAAGGAGGACTGAATCCCAGGTTAATTCCACTACCGCGGTCTCCTTATCATCTCAAGAGAAAACCAAACCACTCTTTTGAGTGGACAGGGCTGCCACCTGGAGGAACCCCAGTTTTCCTACATAGTCAGTGGAGAGAAGGAAGCGCCTGTGGGAGATGGACTGCAGGCTCCAGAGATGTCTGACCGGTCACATAGAACATTTATGCAGCCATGTTATGCAGTCAGGAGAAGGCAATTTTGGCACCTCAGTTAAGCAGAGGCTCTATGCTATAGGCCTCTCTGGTGTTAAGGATTTAATCAGGGAGCAAGGTGGTTATTTGCTCCCAAACTCAGCCAAACTGCTCTCAGAGGGTTTCTCTCCACGGCCCAGGATCAGGCAGGACCCTAACTCCCACCTCCCCACTGATGTAACGCTGTTAAATAAACAAGGACCTAAAGCAATTCCGTCCTCCCCGGTGACCACTGGCACCTCACAAAAACCCTCATCCTTAACTGACTTTTCTCTGGTCACTACCAGACTCTGGGGGTTTTTTCAGTATGAATCCTGCAGAAGCCTCGGAGTTACCCAATGGCACCGGGTTCCCATGAGGACCAGCAATGAGGACAGCAGGGTTGCAACAGGGCTTGTGTCACCCCGGTGCTGCGTCAAGAGACCACGCTGGCCAACATCAGGCGTTTTGAGCAAGAGGAAGCAGCCTCAAAAACACGAAATGGCTGCAGATTTCTTGAGAAGTCAATGGTGAGGCAGAAACAAAAGATGTGACCAAGTACCCCGAAATTTGCCCTGTCAGCATATAGCTACCTTCAGCCTACCACCCCTCTCCTGGCTGAGGGATGATTACTTTCGCTGTGCACAGAGCAGCTCTTTATTTTGCGTGATGTTCTGGGCAGCGAAGTAGCAGAGCAAGGAGGTGGGAGGGAGTTGTGGTGGGGCTTACTACTCCTGCCACCTCACCTGGTGTGTGGCCCAGGTGTTTTCTCCTCCTCTGTGATGACCACTGTGTCCTGCTCCTTTTGCAATACCTGGAAGCGCAGTTCAGCTGCAGTAAGGAGCAGGGCAAGGAAAGGAGAGAGCATCCCAGGAGAACACAGGAGGTCTGCAATGGGAACAAGAAACCCTTCAAACATTCACGTCCCACCAGAAAGTCATGGCTAGCCTCTGCCGTTCAGAGGGCATCACTGGGAGATGCAACCCTGCGCAGCCACCTCTAGCAAAGGGCTGTTCTGACAGAAACGAGGCTCCAAGAGTTTATTTTTTCTTTCCTAAATAATTGATGTGGGGAAAAGGCAGGTGTGACTGTCAAATTTCCAGGGTCCATGGAAACACCACCATTTTGGCATCCATTTCTGTTTCATGTGCAACATGGGGAAGGCGGGCCCTGATACCTTCAAACCTTTTGGGCTGTGCCTTATTCCACAGGTGACATTTCAGGCACTGCCCGTAAGGAGATGCCTCAAATGAGCCGTGGTGTTGCGAGCCATTCTCTGGCAAACAAATAAGCGTCTGCTTTTTTGTTCGCCCAAAGAATAGATTTGTTCCACCACCCCCAAAACATTGGACGAGTAAAAGGTTTCCCTCAAACCTCACAGTGAGCATGAGTCGACAGGGACCTATTCCCAGAGGAGAGGCTGTTTTAACCTATGTCCTCCTAGCCTGGAAGTGGGAAGGCCTCCCAGCAGGAGGCCTGGGTAGACCACCACGATGCTAGCAAAAACAGAGGAAGAAAATAAAAAGAGTTTTTTCCAAATCTGCCTCATTTTAATTTTTAAATAAAAATTATGAAGGACATGAATTTTTAGGCAGCCATCAAGTAAATTCACTAAACTCATTATGGGACTCAAATCTGACTATTTTACTTGCCTTACCTAGAGCAAATCTTACCTTTCATCTCCCCTGCCCCTTGCCTTGGTCCTAGTTTTCTGTTGGCTCTGGTTTCACCAACCATGGGAAATTTTCAGTCTCTCCCTGTGTGAGTTTCCTCAGTTTGCCAAGGCTTCTGCTTCTTGTGCTCTGCGCTTTTGTGCTAAAAAATTCATGTGGACATACGGAGCTGAACTCAAACCAACCAACCTCGTGGAGTAGTTGAGGACTCCGAGCCCAAATCTTCATTTTAACATTCACCACCGCATCTCTTCCCACAGAAGCAAAGACCTTCTCAGCTAATATTGCTTCTTGATGTCACCACTTTGCACCTTGTCTGTGGAGGGTCAGAGCAGGGGTCAGTCTGACCCCCACGTTAAACTTCAGTTGAAGTGGAGGATGTCAAATCACAAGGTCAAACCAGGTAACAGACTCCCCCCATTTCAGTCTCAGCTCAAGGTGACAGCACTTCTTCATCCCCTGGAAATGAAAGGTAGACCTGCATTGCACCACAGGGCATCAAAGAGCACGCTCTGCCCACCAAAACATCCTTTCCAGCTGGTACTTCACTGCCCTCCTAATATACATTCCTACATGCACAGTTCTGCTGAGCAACAATCTTAATACAGCCTTTAAGGCATGGTTCTTCCCATCTGTCCCAGGGTTTATGCAGCATTTCTACTGCTTATGCTAGTGGTACAGCTCTCACTCAAACACCACCTCTTCCTCGCTCGCCTCAACACCATCGCAGTCCCTCTCACACCAAGCAGCTGTGTCTCTAAGCCCAATAGCAGAGTAAACCACTGCCAGCAAGATTTTACCACCTTATGTTCACAGACTGTTGATGTGCAAAACCCATTTTCTCCAGTTTGTTTGAAAACATTCAGTGCCTTTTTTTTTCTTCATTATTATTTCATGTGATTTGTGGCTCACTCCTCACAACTCAGCTGCAGCATCTCACTGGGGCTGGTTCCTCTCCCTTTACTGGCAAGCACTGCCTTTGCAGCCAGGGTCTTAGTGCTTATGCTAAAGCAGAGGGAGTTTTAAATTCCCTTTCCACCTGTCCTGAAGAGAAGAGATTATGGAGGTCCAGAAACATAAAGGGGGTGTAATACAGTCAGCATGCAGGGATTTGAAAGGCAAGTATCGAAAGAAACCTTATTCTGAAACATATTTTTTGAGTCCTTCTTTTAAAAGGAATGACGATTTCCCATCCCATAAGAGCTTTCATTCAGCGCAGACTGGCAGCAGTCCTCCAAGGGGAAATCAGAACATAAATGGCAAAAGAAATCATATTTCTCCAACTCAAAACAGGCCAAAGATAAGAAAGTTATCCTTCATCGCATCCATGCAGTAAAGGCGGGTGCCCAGCCAGTACAGACCTGTATGTTCAAGGGAAAGTTGCGCCATTTAACTTGGCTGATCTGGAGGTTTAGTCATTTCTCAGCAAATGCAGCCACTTCCATAAAATAAAATAAAATAAAACATTAAAAGAAAAGGTGTCATTTTATTCCTGCCTCAGGTTGAGGGATGGGTGATGTAATGCTCTCAAAATGGCCCCATTGGGTTTTGTCATATGGGTTTTGTTGAGAGACAATTTCTTCATCCTTTTTGGTGCGCTGTGGGGGTCCCTGGGGCAATATGGCCACATCAGGACAGTGCTGTGAGATGAAAACCTTACTGCTATGCCAATGCACTGTCTGGGGCTGGGGTTTTAATGGGCAGTTTTCCACCATTTTTAGCTTAGCCATATCCACAGGTGTTAGGAAAACCAGCATGAAACTGTCCTGCATAGGATGTTGCCGGCTTAGGCCATATTCATTGCTCTGGGTGTGGAGATGTCCCTCTCACGTTGTCCTTGCAGAGGGGGGGCTCGCTGCTCCAGGTTTCAATGGGCGGGAGGAAGAGGGGATGCTCTCCCAGACATGAGCTGGAGATTTGCCTGGGGAAGGGCAACTGCACTGGCCTTCAAAGACTTTTTTTTAAAAGATCAAGATTTTTTTTTTCAACTCTGTCCCCATTTTAAAGAGAAGTCCCAGTGTAATTTCCATGCTAATCAGATGAAAGCTTGCAAAACACATTTCCTTCAAGATGTAGGGGCATGTATTAAGTTAACTCTGGGTGACCTGTGACTCTGTCAGTGACACACCATTTAAATCCATGCAAATGAAAACCTCGCCCACGCCACAGGCAAATTCTTTGCTTTTCCCATGCTGCTCGCATGAAGCTGGAAATGTTCGATGAGTGAAGTCTTAGTGGTGCATTTCAGCAATAATTCATACGCTATACATAATTTAGGAACTCGCTGCAGTCCCCCCTGTAACACACATTGTACAACGTGTACACACAGGGCCAGACAGCAGCTTTAAGGAGGCTCCAGGCATAATTCACAGTAAGAAGTAGTTTGATCCATCTCCAATTTGCACCTGCCAGATCATGAAGAGAGCTAATTGGATTAAAATATTGTAATTATAATTTCATTTATGTGCGGTAAAACCTTAGGGAAATATTTTAAATGGCGGAAAATTTGAGGATGCAGTCTCTGAAGTCTGCTTCTTAAAAGCCTAATGCTCTCTCCCTCCTCTGTTGCCTGAGACTGGAGTTTTATTCCTAGGAAAAGGTAAGCTTGATAAGCTATGTGTGTGTAGTTGGCATAGCGCACAGACCACAAAACACTGCTTGGTTTGATGATGGTCATATTTATCAAGGCTACTTGGATGCCTTTGATATTATCAGTCCATGGTGACTGTTCCCAGCTCTTCCTGCTGCTCCTACCCAGGCAAAATTAGCCTTAAAACACCCGTAAAGGACTTGACCCTGGAGTCCAACGGACAGCCAGTTGCAGGGGTGACTGTGAGTCCAGAGGAGGAGTGGAAAGACCCTTTCTTCGGCTATAGTTGCAGCCCCTATTTCTTCTCCACAGGGAGATGGTCCCGTGTTTTGGGGCCAAGAAGATGCCCCAGGGAAGGTTAAATCAGGAACAGCACCCGGCCCAGCAGACCTACCTCACAAGTGGGATACACGTTCCGATCAGAGCATCTCCCAGGAGGGTGTCCACCAGGTCCATGGCAGCCCAGCACCACCATGCTCTCTGAAGCAGTGGGGAGCAGGGATGACATGCTGCATCTGTGCTGATGGCTGTCACCAAAGAGCAGGGAAACTACACACACATGGTGCCATGCAATCCATTTCAGAGACTAATGAAGCAGAATATAAGAAAGGCCAAAAATAACCCAAACCCATGTCTCCTCGCACCCAGTGGGTGCTCTTTAGGGGAGATAAGTTTGTGTAGGGCAGCAGATTTGCTTGGCAGGTTTACAAGCCAGACCTGGGCTTTCCCCACTCCCACATCAGTTGAAAAGCTCAACCTGGATCAGGTATGAAGCCACTCCTGTCAACTGGGTGCTCAACAGCAAGTTCTGTGTCAGAAGATGTTTAATTAAGTTCTGTATTTCTTCTGTGGCACTGACTCAGGAATAAACAGTCACAGTCGTGACGAGAAATTACATAGAACGTTGCAATGCTCTTGTTTTCACAATAGCCTTAGGGTCTGCTCTGGTCTCCTCTGGAGCTGACATAGAGCTACTGATCAAGAGCAACTTCAAGCCTCACTGAATGGCCAGGCCTAAGTGTGTAGAAATTTTATGCGTTCATCAAGAGCAGAAAGGTGGCAACAGAAGAACAACTATTACCCTTACAAAGAAAAAAAAAATGGAAGGAAACTCAATTTTAGGGAGTGTATTAACCCTTTACATGAGGACATGAGGCTTTGGAAAGTCTAGTTTGTAATTCAGGCTCTGCTCATGTCAACGGTGAAGCACAGGAGCACATGAGGGCAGCTTTAGTAGGTACCTCAGCACTTTGCATGATTGTTGGCAGCCTGGAGCCTACCGCTGACACACTTACCTGATCTCAAGGTTACGGTTTCTTTTTTGGAGCAGCCAACTCAATACACAATACATGGATCTGATTTTCAAAGGGCAAGCACCCCACCCAGTCTGGAAACTGAAGACTTTGTAAGACATGTCCCATTAGACAGGCAGAAATCAATGCCTGCTTGTTCATTAGTCATTCTGGAAACCTCCACCTTGGTGAGTCAGCCGAAGCACCTGGCAAGCTGGAAGAGAATCTGGTTTTGGGATTATTTTTTTTTCCACCACCCCAAAGTTTCCAACTTGAGCTGCACAGGCAGCAGTCAGACTCCCTGGGAAACTGCCTAGCAGGGAACATGACATGAAACCCATTTCTGGTCTCACCATGTCACATTGAACATGTCTATAAAGAATATTTGCCTGATGAGTTCCCTCTCTCCAGAAAACCAGCAAACAAGCAAGTCTCACCAAAGCAAATAATTTGATGATCTTCTGTTAAATGCACAAGACCAAGAGAAAGTCTGAAAAGTAGAATTTGCTATTATCCATTTTTTGCTGGGATATCTCCAAGGGCAGCACCAAGGACAGTTGTGCAGAAACACACCAAAGAGTTGGTTCAGCTGGATCAGAAACAGCATTGCCATTCGTGCAGTTCCTCCAAGCTTTAAGCCAGTCATGACAGGTCTAGCCTGGATTTCCGTTCTCCACCTTGCCATCCCAGAAAATCATCAGGTCTGCCCATTTCCAACAGGCATAGCCTGCTATGGGCTGCAACGGAAAGCTAAGCAGTGTAGATCTTGTTACTAGAACAACCACAACTGCTGTGGATGTATGCAACATGTAAAAACGTCTTACAGCTGTGACTGCTTACTGTTGAATTTCCTTGCCTTAGCTGGACACCATGCAAGAATTTCAGCCTTCCCAGATTTAAGCCACCAACACACCTCTGTATGCAGTCAGTGCATCCTCCCAAGGGCTGGAGCAGCCACAGGTCAGCAATCATTTTACATCTCCACTCAACAGGCTTTTGCCAATTCTGTGTCCACTTGTGCTACGAATGTACGTTTGGTCTTTCAGGTCTCCACACTTGGACGGTGTTGATATAAAACTGACTTTGCTACAAAAGACAAAGCAGGCCAATGGAAATAAAACTTTGAACATTTAGCTGTTGAATGCATGCTAATCATGTTTTGTGAGTGTTTCATGTCTGTGAGCCAAGGGACGTGACCTAGGTGCTTTGGAGAGGAGAGCAGCCCATCAGCACAACTGTTGTCTTAGTTTCCTTGAGACACAACAGCAAGTGTCCATTTCCATAGTACAGGAGCTTCTGATTGTCCAGCAGAGCTGCTGAGGTGAGCACCAAAGCGTATGAGCAAGCTGACAAACCCCTGAAAGGCAGAGGAGCTCAACACATCAGGGCTTTCCCAGCTCAGCTCAGCATCAGTGCGTTGGACCATCCAGTGGCAGAACTAGCTGGGGGCCATGATACAGCTGACTCTCCCTGATTGTGGATGGCTGCCGAGCCAAAGGCTGTAAAACTTCAGTGCTATGCTATTCTAGAGATCCCAGCACCAGTGGTGGTGATCTCCTGAGCACTGCACTCAGGAGGATGCAGTTGCTATAAGGCAGCATCTGAGTTTTATGCCACACTAAGGTTTCCACCACTGCTGGCTGTAGTGAGCTCCATAGCCCTGCCACAGTCCCTACCAGGATCAAGGGATCATTTATTCACAGATGTGATGATGCTGTGCAGGTCAGAGCTTCTGAGCATGTGCTGCTTTGCCTCGCCATTGACACAGGCTTTCCTGCTGTGCTGGCTGCAAAGGGACACTTGAACAACTCTTTAAGCATCATTAAGTCTTTAGCACTGCTCAGAAGCAGCCCAACTCTTTTCTTTTTGCTGTAACATAGCTCAATTTTTTTTTTTTTTTTTTTTTTTTATGCTCCATAGCATTTACTTGGCAATGAGAATTTCCCAACTCCTCTCCTTGGAGGGTATTGGGGAGATCCCCAGGAGATTGCTTCCCCAGAGAAGTGCATTTATATGCTCACCTATGAAATATGCCTTCCTCTTGTGATGGGACAGGGAAGGGAGGCGGCATGCAACTGGGACGTGAAAAGGACATTCTTTAACATAGGAAGGGAAACATAACCGCTAGAAAAAGACTTATCTCAGCCTCTTCCTTGGGGTATGCCCAGCTCCAAGCTGCACCAGACTCTTGCTATTTCACAGGGAGAGACCAGCAGAAGGATGAAAAAGTCTGGTCAAAGGGAGATAGATGGCCACCCTGCTCCTCTGTGCTTTGGGAAGGACACAGGCGTGATGAGAGCGCCGCTGTCTGCCACCCCGCAGAGGAATTTTGCTTGTGGTGTGAACTGTCTGCCTGAGCGCTGCGGAACAGATCGCTCAAGGTTAAATTGGATTAAACTGTTACAGCTCCACTTTCCCATGTGTGGTTTAAATTTAAATGCTATAAATTTCATGGTGAGTTATTAAAACCTTCTTGGCAAGAAGAACTCATCTCTCAAAGAAAAAAAATTTCCTCCAAGTTTGCAAACCCAGAGAGAGGCCTTAAGTCAAGTTAACGGTGAGATTTCCAAGCAGAGGGGAAGGAAAAGCTGAGGTATTTAACCAGCAGTGTGTGTGGGTGGGAGCCTTGTGGAGCAGCTCTGCCATGTCAGCTGCTCACCAGGTTTTCATGGTTGTCCTGGTTTCAGCTGGGATAGAGTTAATTGTCTTCCCAGTAGCTGGTACAGTGCTATGTTTTTGAGCTAGCTATGAGAAGAATGTTGATAACACACTGATGTTTTCATGTTGAAGTAATGTTTATACTAAGTCAAGGATTTTTCAGCTTCTCATGCCCAGCCAGCAAGAAGGCTGGAGGGGCACAGGGAGTTGGGAGGGGACACAGCCAGGACAGCTGACCCAAACGGGCCAACAGGGTATTCTATACCATGTGATGTCATATACAGTATATAAACTGGGACGAGTGGGGGTGGGGGGGGATCACCGCTCGGGGACTAACAGGGCGTCAATCAGCGGGTGGTGAGCAATTGCATTGTGCATCACTTGTATATTCTAATCATTTTATTATTACTGTTGTCATTATCATTATTAGTCTCTTCTTTTCTGTTCTATTAAACCGTTCATGTCTTAACCCATGAGTTTCACTTCCTCTCCCAATTTTCTCCCCCATCCCACTGAGTGAGTGAGCGGCTGCGTGGTGCTTAGTTGCTGGCTGGGGTTAAACCACAACAATGGTCAGCGCCTTGGCCCCACGTGTTGTACCCAGTGGCACAGACGCTTCCAGAGCAGAAGCCAAGCACTGCGCCGTATGGCACATTTAGAGGCAGCAGGACATTCTGAGCTGGATGCATGGAAATTTTTGTAAATGCTTGTCAGCGTAAATTAACAAACAAGCAGCATGAGAGGCCTTGAAATGTCATTCTTCCGAGAAGTCCCACCCTTAGAGTTTCTCCTGGTTTCACCCAGCCATGGGGCAATCTTTGCATGGGGTGGATGTAAAATGTCGCACTGTTTCAGCAGAAGCCACGCAAAGATGATCACAAGTATCATGCACAGGGATGGCTGGTTCTGCTTGGCTGCTGCTCCTTGCAGGGCTGGGGGGATCCCTCCGAGAGGAATGTCTTGCCCTATTGCTCCCTGAACCTACTAACCAAAAGCCGTAGGGCAGACCACTGGCAAGTGCAGTAAGAGAAATCAGTAGAGAACCATAAGGAAAAAAGGCCTAGATCAAGCGTTTGTGGCAGGGCAGCAGAAAAGCAGACCTTCCTCCTGGCTGCCACCCCAGAGGAGGACATTAAACGCCAGCCCTGGCAAGGACAGCACAGCAGCCACTTACTTGTTCTGCGCTCTCCAGGCTCTACATTGAGCCTCAGAGGACTGAACTACAAAACGTTCGGAGCTGGTTTCTGTTCTCAGCTGTCACAACTCAGCAGAAACAGCACCAGCTCCGGCTGTTCTGCTCCACGCGCTCCAAAACCTGCCCCATACGTGCTGCTGTTGGAGCAGACGTTCACAAACCGCTCGCGTATTTTTGGTGGCCGAGCGGTTTTCCAGCTCGAAGCCTCCAGCAGTCTCCCGCATCAGCCCCGGCCATCGCCTCTGAGAACACGAAGCGCGAAGCTCCCGCCCTCGTCCTGACGCACCGCCGGGGACACGAGGCAGCCCCACGTGCCGCTGGCTCCACGCGCGGCCGGGCCGCGGGAACTGAAGAGCAATCGCTTTGGGCAGCGAGTCTTGGCTGCACAACCTCAACCGCCGATTTCCATTTCGAGACTTTTTGAGGCTGGCAAAACACCAAAACGCCTCTCACCTCCAGCTGTAATTCCAAGGGGATCTGGAGGCCCGGCTGCTTGCTGGACTCGTTGCCGTTTCCCCTGTTAAATGCTGCAGCCGGCACAGGGGAGAGCCGGTCAAAGGGTGCTGGAAGGCGGCCGACGGAGAGGCACCCGCCCATGGCTACCGGGGCTCGGGGCTGTCGGAAGGACCCAGGTGAGGGCCGAGCTCTCGGATCCGGGCACCGGCACCCCTGCGCTAAGCGAGCCGCGATTATTTAGGGGACATCAACGCCACGCCGGCGTCTGACTTCAGCTAACAGAAAAAGAGGTTGGTTTGGGGTGGGTTTTTTTTTTTATAAGGCTGGAGGTTAATTGCGCTGTAACGGGCTGAAAACTCTAATATTTTGGAAACGTTGCCCTCTCGCCCGCGTCCCCGGGGAGAGATGCCCCGCTCGCCCGCGGCCGGGCTGCTCCCCCCGCCCCGGCACTGCGCCGGGCGGCCGCACGGTGTCACACCGAGCCCGCTGCCTGCTGTCTGCCTGCCCGNGCTCACCCGCCGCAGCTGTTTACAGGGACAAACCAACCACCGCCGGGACTGACGGACGCCCGGCCTGGGGCGATGCGGAGGTGAGGGCAGCGGCTGGGCAGAGAGGACAAGCGCCGGCTGCATTTTGTCCCAGACGGGTTAAGAAATGAAAATCAGACTTGCTGCTTTTATCCCGCCCGCGGAAGCCGCTCCCTCCCCAAAAAGCTCGGCATCTTCGCGCTGCAGCTTGTGGTCTCCGATGGGTTCACGGTGCATGGAGGCTCTTACTGAACTCCTCACTTGAGCAGCAAGGCAGGAGCGCAGCGGAGCCCTGCAGAGCTGGGCCTTCCTTCGGTGGCACCATCGGGCGAGCGGAGGCCTCCCAGGCGCTGGCACCAGTGGCAAACCCCGCAACCCCACAGCTGGAGCGCAAGCAGCCCCGCAGCCACGCTAGGGCCGAGGGCTGCCGGGAGCACAGCGTGATCCCTGTTAACCTGCAAGGTGGGAAAGCTTTCAGGACCTGAACAGCTTCCATCTGACCCAAAGATTGCGCTTTATGTTGGAAGATAGAGGCTTTAACGCGCCGGCGTGGAAGTTCAGCTGAGAACAGAAGGACTCAGTACTTGGCCCCCCAATGGAATCAGCTTCTGCACAGCTCAAACGCTTAACCTTAAAAGTATTCATTGCCTCCAAACCCTGGTGCTGTGACAGCAGGTAAAGCAGGCTCTGTGAAAGCACTGCCTTCTCCCCGCCCCAAGCTACGGGGCCATTACAGGAGGAAAACTTGGAAAGAATAGCTTTGCTGTATTTTAAATACAAAATGTTTGTTTTCTCAGAAGATGACTTTCGGATGCCAGGCCTCGCCTCAAAAATACTCAAAGGCCCCAGAAGAGAAACTACAAAAGAAAAATAAGTAAACCAGGTAGCTGTTGGATGCAATGCAGGAGCAGCAGGTCATGTCTCAACAGCTCAGGGGTGCAGGGAGCTATCAGTGCAGATGGGAAGGAGGGGAAACATTTTAGCACGTGGCAGAGTTGGAAGGGCTCATGCAGATCCATCAGGGCAGCGCAGAGCCTCTGTACACCCAAAACACCCAAGGACAGAGAGGAGCCGTGGTAGGAATCACACACCGCAGCGGTAACATGCTGACTCGGCAGCACAACCACCCACTCCCATGGGTACAGGACCACCCGAGCCCGGTGCTGTGCTGGCAGCTCCGGTGCCCAGACAGCCCCAGGAAGAGCCCGTGCTGGCACAGGCACCTCTTGTGCTGTGAATTGGTGCAGACAACATTTAGCATGGAGGACTGGTGGTATAAGGAGATAAAACGTGTTTTCAAAGAACAAAACAAGCCAACAAGGGAGCTGGGAAAGCCAAGCGGCCTGGGACATGTGAGACAGCTCGGATGTGCTTACACAGCATAGGAGTGGGGCAAGCTTCTAAGATGCTTCCCTGAGCAGCCGGGCAGAGCCAGCCGTTACCAAGTGCAATTAACTGCTTCATTACCATCTAGGCAAAACAAACCAATCAATCTCTGCTGCATTTACCCAAAGTAGAGACTCACATTGAGACATAAACATCATCCTCCAGACTGCAGCCGTGACCCACACCCTCCAGCCTGGCATGGTGGCTCTCCTCCCCAGCCAGGCCCTGGGAGCAGATTTTAGATGTCCTCTGCTGTTCCAGGCGTGCTGACACCACACCAGCGAGCCAGCGCTCAGCACCCTCATGAGCTAAGCCGCCACCCCATGATGTTGATAAATACCTGCTGAGATGGAGCTGTAGACCCAGATGGGCGTGATGGAGATGACAGCAAAATTTAGCCTTCAGAGGTCCACCTTGACCACCTGTGCCTGTGCTTGATGTGTCCAGCAGGTCTGGGAAATTTTAACAAGCCAAATGAAGGCCAGAGACCACTTTTAGGATGAGAGCAGCCTGCCAAAGGGAAGGGGAACCTACGGCACACCGATCGCTTTCAGAGGACCAGAAGAAGCTGTCATTTTTGAGCCAGAGCCCAGTGCCACCACAGGCCTCCATTTACATGGCACAGCACCCATCTTTTACAGCAGCATAGATGGACATTTCCCACAAGCTCTCTTTTTCCCAGCAGACACATCTCCAGATAAGGGGGCAAGTGACAAGCAGAGAGCAAAAGATTCCCACTTGCAGGCATGCAAGAGGAACAGGGAGGACCGACTGAGATCCAAGGTTAAGCTTCAAAGGGCCACTAAAACATCAGAGTCCGGAGACTTAAACATCTCTAAGACCTTCAGTCTACTGAGAAAATTAAGGCTGAGCACAGTAAAGAAAACTGCACTTACCCTCTGTGGTGAGGTACAAATGATTTATGAAAAGGATTATTCATGGTTGTTTGAGATAGCAGGACGGGACGATCCAATCTTGTGTTCCCAAGTCTTTTAATAAACTTTTCTGTAGAATAGAGATAACATACCTACAGCGGTGACATAGGCAGGACCCACGTGATGGCACATTAACATGTTGGTACCGTGGTTAGCTGGGAAAGATAAGGGGCACTGTGCATCGTGCAGGGTTGAGGGATGAATTACTACACAATATCCTGTAGACCCCACTACAGCACAGTATTGCAACGCCTCTGTCGTGGGGACGCCCAAATGAATGCTCACAACAGTCCCTTGGGCCTGAACATCTCTGAAGGGAAGAGAAGTGCCTGTGAGCAGGGACGGGGGCTTGGCAGAAGCTGTGGGGGGCCAGTAGCCTGTTCCCTATACTCATGCAGGAGAAAAGCACAGCTCCCCCCTCCAGTCCTTCAGGGCTGATGTGCTCTGCTGGGTAAGAACACAAATAAATCCCTTTGGTGTATGGTATTTACTTAAATCCTCTATTGTACCTCACTATAGCATCTATGCAGGGTCAGCTGCTGTGGTCCATGCCCAGTTCCTCAAGCAAACAAATACCCTCCCTGCTCTGTGGTTGGGAAACCAAGGCACAGGAAGGATTTTGGGGTCTGATGCAGCACCCCTGGAAGCAGCCACAAAAGCTCTGCTTGAATCCCAAATGCCAGAGCAGGAACACGACTCTCAGCTTCCCAAATCCCAGCTCGCTGCCCCCATCACCCAGGGCCCAGCTACAAGGGCTGGCTCAGCTGAGCAGCAGAGTCATATCCAGCAGCTGTCAAGGAAAACAAAGCAGAAGGATCATTTCTTCTTTAGCTGCAGGCTGGGTTTGGGAAAGCAGTGATTTCATGCACCCATCCCTGCTCGGTTCCCATGCATGGCACGCTGATGGTACTCACAGCCCAGCTTAGTTGTTTGCAGGAGTGATGCTTTCAGCCTGATGCCAGTATTAACAAGTGCTGTGGGAAAGCGCAGCCAGCTCACAAGGACAGGAGAACTGCTGTTGGCAAACTGCTAAGCAGTTCCTTTAGCTGATTATGAACTGCACAGAAGGGAGATGTTTGTAGTCATGGATTCACGTTCCCCTCCTTTAGACACCAGGCTCCAAAAGGCAGCATATTTTCCCTGCTTCCTTCTCCCTTCTGTTTATCAGTTACCTCTCTTCCCCTGATCCTTACAATGGCCCAATGCCAGTGCGACTCCGGCGCAGGATTATCTCCAGGGTGAAATGGGAAGATGGGGACTGCTGAGTGGCTTTGCCTGTGCGGCTACATCCCTCCCATGTGTCAGCCCACATAGAAATCCCTCTTCTTGGCAATTCCTGAATCGATATATAAACTTGACACACCACGACCAGCATCTCCCCAACCTCTGGTGCAGGGCAGCCCCACTGAGTGTTCATTTCTGCCTTAGCCCCAATACAGGTGGCCACACTGTTGTGCCTGCAGGAAGCCCCTGAGGTCATGTTAAAAATTCCAGTGACTATAAGCAGAGAGTTCACCACAGCTATTAGTTCACTCTTTCAACAGCTGATTATCCACACAAGAATTAGCCACCTCTCTCTCACGTGGATTTGTTCAAGTTGGCTCAACTTTTGGCTGTTGGTTCTCATTAGACAGCTGCCAGCTAGGCAGAGAGCCCTGCTTATCAGATTTGCGCACCCAGGGTAAGCATTTACAGGGTAGTCAGTTGTGTGGGTGATTAGTTTTCTCTTTGATACATTCAATAGATTGCAACCCCGAAGATTTCCAGTCCCCTAGTCATTCCCAGGGCTTTTCCCTCACAGCAAAACACACCAGAAACGTTGGCTTTAGCCGTACGCTAGCTCAACACCTTCCCCCATCCAGCTACATCTTCCTTTTTGCCAGTTGCTCAAGCCATTTTATAAATATCACAAATAAAAGCAACCCTGCAGAGGCTCACAGAGCCCTCAGCACTGGACCCCAGCAGCACGCAGAGCAGCAATGAAGATACGATTTGGCAAGAACCGATTTCCTCTGGCAGCTAACACCGTGACAACATCCGAACCTTGGGAGTGCGCTGGAAAGCCTCCAGGAGCAGCACGCGGGGAAAAGGGGGTTTTATCACACCGTGCTGGTATTCTCAATGGCTCCTGAGCTGTCTGTACTGGGAAGAAGCTCTTCTGTAATTGCTTGATTTGGGGTTAATGATTTTTCCGTTTAAAACCAAACTAGTATTATTTAATGATTGGTATTTATTTGCAATATGCAATTAGATCACATTATAAGAGTTATTTGTTTCATGAATGGGAATTTGAGATTTTTAAAAAGTGAACACCTTTATCTTTTTTTTTTTTCATTTCTTACTGCAGCAAGCAAGCAGAAAACAGATTAAAAATATAATCAGTAGCAAAAAGACAACAGCCTCTCTGTGTCCCCCTCCACCTGCCAAGGACTAGTATTTCTGCTAACACTGAGTGGGAATATAGAAGTAGCACACCCAATGTGCTTTAGTGGATTTTTCTCCAAGCTGCTTAAAAATACCCTCAATGCAGTAGGTAAGACGACACCTCGACTTCCTCCTGGGATTTGATTTTAGAACAACAATGGGGGGTGTGTGTGTGTGAAATCCCCTCGGGCTGGTGGCTCCTCAGCTTCTCCCTTCAGCCTGGCCAGGTCCCAGGTCCCCAGCTCAGGGCTGCATCACCTGCGAGCTCGTGCCTTTGGTGACTGAGGATGGCTCTCCACTTGGGTATTTTTAGTAAACACCATCAAGAATCTCCTCCTAAGAAGCCCTTGAGCCTTCACACTTTACACCAGCCTGATTTTCGTTTCTTTACTGCAGCAACTACTTTGCTCTTGTTCTACTGGAAGACAGAAGTTGCATGGAGGCAGCATTTGGACACAAGATCGCATCCAAAACCTCAGCTTTTCAAAATGTAAGTTTTTGAGATGTATACTAGTCACAGAAAACCAGCCAAGTTTCAAATGCTGCCTATGGAAAAAAAATACAGAATTCTTTTCCCTGAGACTCAGTTTACAGTTTAACTCCAGTATTATTCCTTTAAAGAAAAACAGTAAGAGAAAAGGCAGAAAGCAGAATGTTAGGAGCAAACGTGACTAAGAAAACCTCCTTTCAGGAGTACAGCTGGGCAAGGTTTTCCTACTTTGCTCTCCAAGCAAGGCTGATGTCCTGTCTTGAAACAAACTCTCAAAAACCCCAGCAATTAGAGACTATAAAATTGGTCACTGCATGAATTTGTAGCAGCTTTATAGTCTGTCCCAACACACTTGGACCAAATCAGTTGAATTTTCTTACTCGAACAGAGCTTCTTTACATTGGGAGTGTAGCAATTTCCTTAACTATTTTTTAAAATTAGGGAAGAGTTATTTCTAGACAAAGATGAGTTACAATCACTGGCTCAAACATTTCATTTTTGTTCCCCACTAGGGAGACAATTTGCCACCAGAGATCATCCATCCACATTACCCTTTCCACTAGCTACAAGAAGGCCTCCTAGACAAAAGCAGACAGTTCAGAGACCAACATCCAGGACTTCTGAACTACTTGGGGTTCACTTTTTCCTGTACCATCTCCCACTATTTGAGAGTCAAGGGATCACAGGGTAGTTCCTTTTTAAATACGTTTATGAACTTGCAGAAGCGATTACTTTTCTGTTTTTATCTTCAATTATTAGTTTCCAGCTTTCTACAGATAAGCCAAAGAAAGTGAAATGGATTTAAAACCACAAAACACGACAACCCCAAACCAACAGCCTTTACTGCTGCATAATAAATAGAAAAGCTGCTAATGAAGCAACAATCACAAATGGCCTCGGCCAGAAAAAATAATTATCTATCAAGTGCTTCAAAATTTGATCTCGGAGGCTCCCCAAATGCAAAGGAAGACGGCATGGTACAAGTCCTTCGCTAATAAAGCCGGACAGTCTCACTGCTCGTAACGTTCCTGACATGCGACTTCTCATGACTGAAGATCTCTGTCTGGGACAGCCCAAGGTGAAGCCACCATCCCAGCCCCAGAAGGATGAGCGACAGCTTTCTCCAAACTGTCCAAAAAGGCTGAGGCACTTCAGTGTCATTTTCAGACACATCTTTTAAGAAAGACTGGTATTTTCAGTATGTTTTACAGGACATCAGAGAGGAGTTACCAGCACAAATGCTATTCAGGACTATTTCTGCTCAGCATCTTCCCCGTACTGACAAGCCCATTGGTACCACAGACTAATTCCAGCTAAAAAACTGCAAGATGGCCACTGCTGAAATATTAGCTAGAAAGCAGTCACCTCAAACACCCTCCCTGCTGCTGTTTTATGTCTTTTTTATTATTAACTCAGCAAATAGAAAAAGTCATGGTGGTAACGTTTTATTGCCCTGTGAAGAACTACGTAAAACTGCAAAAACAGGCAAATAAGACTTTCTGAAGTAGGACATGAGTTTAGTGCTTGCTGAAGTGATATGAGTGGCTGGCATGGGGTTACTTGCAGAAAGTAAAAATCTCTGTAATATCTGAGGTAGTTACAGCTAAATGCTGGCTGGCTCTGCCATTCCCAAGCACAGCGGTCCCTGGCATTGCAGGCTGTGTCAGACATCTCATGCTCGTGAGAGAGAGCAGATGGCAGCATGGACACGAACAAAAGACCCCTTTAGTTGCCTCGTGCCCACGTGCACAAACAGCCACCCCTCACTGCTGCTCAGGAGTGTCCAAAGCAGCAGGCAGGAGGCCTGCAGGCCCTGCTGTTGGCTGCATTGCTTTGGACACAGAAGAATTTTCTCTTTTGCAGACAAGCTCAGTCAGAGCCCTAACAGGCTGGTGGTTGTTTGCAGAGAAAAACTGAGAAGGCGAATCAACTTCATACCTTTGAGTGAAACATGAGGGAAAAATCATACTTTACACTTCAGCGCCTTCTTGTTTAGTGAAAAAAAGAAATGAAATGAGTTCATGAAAGACTAATTGCCCAGCTTGTTTTATGCATGAGCCCCAGCATTCCTAGCACATGCAGTTACAGCTTGTTTTCAAAGAGACCAATTATTTCATTAAAACATCATCTTCACACTTCCAGATTTGCTATAACAAGTCTTCTCCTCTTCATCCTTCTGGCCTAATATTTTGCCATTTTTTTGGTTTAAGAGCAAAGAAAAGAGAGCCAAAAGAAAAAAAAAAAAATCACAGTCTTTGCAATATCTATAATTTACTAACAGCTATTAAAACCTAGGATTTAGGATCCATCCTTTCTCCTCCACAAAGTAAAGGAATACTGCAGGACATTAAAAAGCTTGGTGCAAGACCCATGGCAGCTCAGGCAGCCAGGAAGGACCTGTGTGGCAGGATGCTCTTGCAGGTACAAGGACACCAAATGACGGTTTGAAACAAGCCTGTGCCCCGGAACTTGAAGGGCAAGATCAGGAAGCAATAGGGATGAAAGCTCCTTCAATTGTCTAATATTGCCTCTAATATTTCACACTCTGTAAGATACTCAAGTAGGCTACGTAAGACATCTAGTTTATACACAGCAGAAACTGAAAGCTGGGTGATGGGGTGGGGTAAAGGGTGAAAGAGGGGAGGGAAAATAGCTAAAGAACCCTCAGACGTAGTCAAAAGGAAGCCCACAGAGAAGATTTCTTCCAGATAAGCAACATAAATAAAGCATCATTCAGTAAGACGTTAACACCAGAAATTAAGAGTTCACAGTAAGCATCTGACTCTGCAGCATAAATCTTCATTACAAATAAAGATGTTTGAGCCATCACAATCCCTCTGACGAAGCAGAAAGCAGAAGCCTCCGTGCCCGCCTGTGCAGGAACAGAGTGCTGCAGTGTTGGCTCTCGGTGGAGAGATGCTATCGGGGGTTGCCACAGAAACAGAGGATGCAGACCCAGCAGCTTTGACTTTGCATAAACTGACAGCAAGTTCAGCTGGAGACAAGACACTGAGAACGCTGGTGGTTTCCTCCAGCTCCCAGGCAGGATTGTGATGGGGCTGTATTTGAAGCTTTCTTACAGTCAAGTCTTTTGCTTCCAAGCCCACCTTTCATGTCCCCCCCCACCCCTGTACAGGCACAACCACACATGCATGCACTCCATTTTCCTCCTCCTTCCTCCCAGGTTAGACAACGCACACAAAGGTCATTCTCCTTGCCCATCGCTTCCATCCAGGTTCCTCCTCACTGAGCTGCTGTGTGACAGCTTTTAAGTATTTTTGAGTTTTCTCGACAGGGGTATTCTCTGGAAGCATTTTTTATTGAAGTTCCTTTCATTGCAGAGGGAGCCCTGATATCCCATCTCCCTTTACAAACCTGGAGAGAGCAGGAAATGCTGTACGATTTGTACAGATCTAGAATGGATCACTCCAGAGTTTACTGGAATTTTTTTTTTCCCCCCTGAAAACAGCCTTGATTCAGAGGGAACCTGTCATACAGGAGAGTCCAACACCAGATGAATTACTGCCTCCTTTGGCAATGTTGTTCTTACCTTATTATCCCGTATTTCTCTAGTTGTATCCCCAACAGGAAAACTGGTACAGAACACATTGTTGTGGTTTGGAGAAAAGAGATCCCCCCTTTTTCCCCTCAAAACACTGAAGTGATGTAAATTTCATTTAAAAAGTCCCTTTAGGATAAATTTCAACTGTTCACACCTTAAGGCAGCATTACTTGCCCATAATTATTATGTATGTTAATTCAACTGCAATCTTAAAACTTGGGTGCAGGCTTCTCATAAAATTTTCCTGTTGTTGCACCACTGAAGCCAAGATCCTCATGCACAGAGCTGTAACATTGTTCTTCTTCAGTGAAATGGCATCCCAAAGCCAGGCATTAAGTCCTCTGGAAAATAAAATTAATCCTCATAAAACCTACAGCAGTTATATCTCATACAAGGAGCAGAACTAATTAGCACTGGGCATTTATACTTCGTAAGAGTAACTGTGCAGGTAGATCCAAGGAGTACTATTTTCATTGCAGATTTGTACCCCCCACAGAAAAGATTAGTCAAGATGTGACACAGGCAGACCAAATATGCCTAATGTGTGAAGCGGCCACTGACAAGGTATTTCAGGAAGGGAGATTTTCAGCCAGTGGCAAGAGATAGCACAAGGCAATGTTAAGTTACAGGCTAGTAGTACTCCAGCTTTGATTTACCACCCCCTCTCTGTACGGGCAACTTCCATTTTCAAATTTAAACTCCTTTCTTTCATGTTACTTGCAAAGTGAGAAAGACTTAAGGCCGGTTTGTTTGACAGGATGGCAGCTGTCGCTCCATGTAAAGAGACCCCGAAATGAAAGAGCAATCCAGCACATGGAAGTAGAAAGTCCTGACAGTTTAATTATCTGAAGAGATTACAAGATGAAAGTCTTCCTTGAGGCAAATGTATATTAGTATTGATATAGTCATTGTGCTTTTCAGTAAGAGAAATAGGAGTCTGTATTTACATAAGAAACTATAGTGTCTGAGATCTTTAAATATCATATTTATGGAAATGATTCTGAATTACAGCATTTACAAAATAAAAACAAGCTTGAATAAATATTCAGTCCATTAAATAAGATTTTTTTTTCTCCACAGAAGCAACATTTTGTGCATATCTATTTCACAATTGAAGTTTGCTGTGTTTTTTATCCTATAAAAGAAGCATTAAATTTGTTGGTTTTTTTTCTAAAAATAAAACTGCAATAATCATTGCAACGTGAAGCCTGAGATTTAAGCCTGAATAAGTGTCATTGCTTGCACCACATTACCCACCACCCACCAATCGCCCAACCCCATGCCTTTCCAAACTCCAGTGAATGCTGACACTCCAACTCAAGGATTCCATGGGAAGGATTTCAGGGAAATAATGATAATAAAAGTATAAATAAGGTGAGGATAACACATCATAGCTGACATTGCCTACAAACAGCATCATAAGGCTTGTGCATTACACATAAACTAAGTGAAGCTGTTTCATCTGATTCAAAACAACAGTAGTGGCAAACTGTTATACCCTTATATGGCTCATTAACACCAAATATTAAACCACTTAACAAGCGGAATGTCCCTCCAAGAATAAATAAAAAAAAACCAAAACAAAACAAAACAAAAAAACACCAAACCAAAACAACACTGGCCAGTTTTGCTTTATCATTTTGAATGATGACCTTTCTTGAGCATGATACCGCAAACAACTTCCTCATCTTTTTTTGTATTTATCACTTTGAAACACAGTGTGTAACACTGAGTCAGGAAAGGGGATACAGCAAAGAGCTCTTGATCTTGTTTCCTCTGTAACCACAGCACACACTGTCTTGCTTTTCATGTGGCTAACTCAAAGCACGTCCAAATGCCTTTGAAACCTCAGTGCTCAGGGAGCTCTTACTGCAAATAGTTTGTGCAAGATCATAGCATGAATCCATGTGAATCTTATTTCTTTCCTCTCCAAGTGGAGATAAAAATTAATCCCTGGTGTTTCAAATAAATACAAACATCTTCTGAGTTGTTAGCATGAGTGAAGTAACAGTATGCAGTATTTTACACAGTTACTCTGCCAAATGTGGACAAGTACCTTTCTCTGATTGACCATTCTGTAGGAACTTTTGAATATATCATTACGTATTTGCTTTTTAAAAACCATCTTAAAAAACCTAAGTATGGGAGAAAATTTGTCACATTTACTGAATTTTGCTGCTAAACTCTTTCAAAAAATATGTATTTTAATATTAATTCATTCATTTGGTAACCATTTCCTCTGAAGTTTGTTAAGTTTTAAATGCTGATATAGAAACCAAAGCTCTGTGTCACTTTTTTTAACAGGATTTAGCATAAATTATGTAGATTATAAATACTTCCAAAACTTTAAAATACAGAACTGGAAGTTGTAAAACAATGTTTAGAAGACAACTTGGAGTTATTGCTCTGCCCAGTAAATGAAAGGCAACAGAAACATACTGCTTCAGGACCTTCAGTGCTTCCTATGTGATTTGCAGAAAATTTTGCCTTTGTAAATATCGAATATGGATTTGAAATGGTTTTGCTTTAATTAATCCTAGTGTAGGTAGGGAAAGTTAAACTGCAGCAAGAGGGAGAGCGCTGACATCCACAGCCATGCTGGTATTCTAGTGAGCACAGAAGTGTCTGAGCTTTGGGACTGATTTGCTGGGATGGACTAGTTAACCGGCTACTCTGCTCCTAGCATGTAAGATAAGCAGCAATGCTTGTTCAATTCTGAGCCCTATTTCCTTCCACACAGTGCATCTGTTCTGCATATGGCATCGTAACATTAATGTTATAAATTTATGGAAGACTGTACTGTAGCCTTAGAGCTACAGACGCTTCATACTTCCCTTTAGCAGCTTAGTAAAATGCAATAAAAACTGTCTGTACAAAATTTATAATAATGGATGTCAAAGCCTACATGCCCTCGTGGGGTCCCTCTTTCAAGGTAATTCTTGGCTTAGGTCAAATATATCAGTCCATGTAAGACTCCAGAAGACATACCACTAGTTTAATATGTCAGATCCCAGCTTTGTCACTATAGAAAGGAGTGACATGGAACATGTAACAGTGAGTGCAAACACGGACAGGCTTCATCTGACCGTAACGAGGTAATGGAGCAGAGTGGGAGGAACAGCGGGAACAGAAGATCTGAAAAACAAGAGGAAGGTTTCACTTTAGTTCCTTTGAAGACCTGGGTAAGACAAAATTGGTTTCAAGAGAGGGGACAGAAGATCGTACGCACTGGGCTCCTGTGGATTGGCAACACCACCCTCCTCAGCATAGCAAGTGAAAGCCCTCTGCAGGCAAATCATAGCCCAATGACCTATCAATCTGACTGTGCTCAGCCTCTCTAGGGCGGGTGCCCAAGCACTGACATCAGCCAAGGCAGGCCCATCTAGCTCTGCAGGTCACAAGGAAAGGCAGCTCCACCAGAGACAAAAAGAAGCATCTCCCTCCACTGGCTCTGAAGAAAGACTAGGGGAGTATGTGTGAATAACACCAACGTTCCCATCCTGCAAGTCCACTATAAAGTTAACAAAAACAGCTACTCTACCTGCTCTCTTTTTAACTTGTACAGCAGCAAGTGAAGTGGGACTGCAGATTTCAGTCATGTGCCTCAGAAAGCCAGCTTTTTTCTCCCTTGCTCCCTCTTCCTCCCCCACAAACTTACAAAGCAGAAGCCCCACACACCACAGTCCTCCTGCAAAGGTTTAGAAGGAAAGCAAAAGGACACGCTGTCCCTGCAGCCGAGCTGTGCATCACCCTCACAGTGCAGGCTGCTGCAGCTCATTAAAGCCTACAGCAGTAGTCCAGAGTGACTCTCGATTTGGGGTGTTTGTTCCAGGATCTCAACAAGGAGTTCTGTTTTTTAGCAGACAAATGCTTATTGCTGTATAGAAGTCACCCCCCCCCCCACCCCCCCCCCTTTCTAAACATAAGCTAAGCGGTTGGTAGCCAAGATACACAAAACCACTTGTGACTTGAAAACCCTGGCCCAGTGCACGCATTCTGCTGTGCAGCTGAGTTTCTGTGGTACGCATAAATTTGCTGTTCTCTTTGGCAGATAGTTTCTCACATGCTTGACTGAGTCATTACCTTGCCACAGCTCCGACAGTGGTGTTTCCTGCGAATGACTGTGAAAGGAGCCTTGCACGCAGTGCAGTAGCTGCAGACTTCATCTGGAACCCAGTCAGGAGGATCTGTCAGAAACACAGCAATGAAAGGGAACATAAATCAGAAAGGAATAAAAACAAACATGTGATTACCAGATCCTCAAGGGAGTAGGGAGAATAGAATACAACAGCAGCTGCTTTCACCTGAGTTTCTCAAGGTGCTTTGCGAACAGGCAGCTAGGTGAGTTCAGGATGCCTGGGAGGGCTCAACTCCCCCCTTCTCTGCCAGGCGCCCACCTTTGGGCAGAGCACAGCAGGCACTGAAACAGCACACAGCAGCTTTGGACTCAAAATGAAATATATCCTATTCAAATAAAAGCGGCAGGGAAAAGGAGATAAGCAAAATGAAGTATGAGGACAAGAGACTATTAAAAGCAGAGCTGGATCACAGGTGTGTTTGTCAGTGCAACCAGCGGTCAAAACAAGCTCAGAGCTGAGATCATTCCCAGCCTCTTCAGCCCTCCCTACAGAAAAGCTGACTGCTTTTCTGTAATTAGGCAAGCAACTCTACAGATAATAAACTCAAAGCTTGATTACTGTCTGCTAAACTATTAGGACTCTTACTGGAAGTCACCAGTAACTACAGCAAAACCACAAAATCAAGTGTACGAGACAGCAGAGAAAGAATTCGACCATTATCCTGAACAGCATGTTTCAGTTGTTTATTTCTCCTGTGAGCTCTCTAACCTCTCGTAAAAGCCAAGTAGGGAAATGATTTAGGTTTGGCAAAGCAGAAGGTATTAGGCTCACTTCTGTTGAGCTGCTTCTGCTAGCAACAGGCTGACATGACCTCAGAGAGTCTAAAATTACAAGTGTAGAAATGATGTAGCTGATTGCTTAAGTTGTTAAACATCTAATGAAGGGCAAAGCAAGTTCTATCCAGGAGTCCATGGACACAGTGAACATGAACTGCTGGATGTATTTACCCAAGTTCCCTGTATGCAGTTTCGCTCCAAGTATTATTTACAGTATGCAACCCATGCAATTGCTGATTTATAAACCTGACAAGCAAGATCCCTGCCTCAAGGAGTGTACTATCAAACAACAAAATATATGGTGCAGTTAATGCAGAGGTCAAGAGGGCTACAGCTAGAGGCAGAAAGAAGATAATTAAATGAGAAATGCACTGTATTGTTCAAACGTAACCATGACCAGTTTTCATGTGTTTGTCACACTGCAACATTTGTCAAATTGAAAGTAAAAACAATATAGCATTCAATGCAGAATATGTTAAAAAAGCAGATTAATAAAAACAAAGAGAACTTTGAATCTTGACTCAGCTTTTATGCACTCCTCTAAACTATTTTGGAAGTTAAACTAGTTTTAAGGAAGCTATCTTTCAATTAATGAACAAACTGGTCTGATAAAGGTCACAACTGTAGGGACAGCAATCAAAACCAAAGTCTGTGTGCAGAGAAATGACCAATGTGGTAAAAAAAAGGAGACTGCACATAGAGCCTTCACCTCATCCCTGGGAGCAGTTCACCAGAAAGTGTTCTGTGGGGACACAAGGCTACAAATTCCTGCTTCAGAGGCAGGCTGTCCTTTAGCAGCAGGAAGATGCAGGACTTCCAGCTTAACTTGAAGTGTTAATAGCAATAAACCCAAGAGATTTTCCTTTCCAATTCTTCTCCTTCTCTGCAACCTCCCTAGCTACTACATGTAACTTGCCCAGTGAAACTTACTCCTAATACCAGTTTATGATGTTGATTTTGAAAACTTTACATCACTTTCCCAGGGATCTCTGATCTCAAACCATGGCAAGCCTGACGACCTTGGAGCATCTCTATGTTCTCCATCCAGGAGGTCCCTTGGGTTATCACATATATTCCAGACAAAATAACTGAGCCAATAACAATATTCCTGTTTAAAACTTGCCATTAGACTACATAGCCTTGATTATGTTTTCAGGGATTTAACTATGCCACTGATCTTCACTAATTTTAAAGACGGCAAAATTTAGGAAGTTATTTAAGCACTGTCCCACCAGGTCTTCCTCTCAAATGAACACCAAACCTGCTTCCACCAGCTCTGTAAGATACCTACTTTGCTACCAATGCTTTATCAACTGCATTATAATGTGGGTTACCATGTTTAGCTAGTTACTAATTTTAATATTCACAGAAAAGCCAAAACACATAGGTCCTTTTTGTACAAACTGCAGCATGCCAATATGAACTGCAACTTCCACAGCAGCTAGTACCATAATCACGCATTCCCTTAGATCATGATTAGTCCAGACACATTATAGGCTAATGCAACCCCACCACAAAGACTCTGGAGCTCATCAACAGAAAGCAGCCTTCCTATCAGGTGTTTACCATTTGGGTTTTGTTCTACTTGGTTTTTTTCTGTTGTTGTACTTGAAGTGAAATGTTGAAAAAGTTATTTAATTTACCTTGTATGGATTTTTCTCTAGTGCTAAATAAAAAGAAAAATTGCAAAAAAAGCCTCCATGAGAAACAGCAAATTTATTTTAATAAATAATAACTTTATAAGCTCATAATAATCATATAATCCATAGTTCATGGCTACAGAATTACTTGACTGCCAGATGAATTAATCTGCAAACTTTGTTTTTATAATTGCATTAAAAAAATAAATAATATCTTAGTGGTACTCAATGTATAGAAACAGCATAACCCTCTACAGACTGTTCTCCCACATTAGAGGGACACTCTCTACCTCCACATTGGCATCACGTCAGCCGATTCACTAAATTAACGCAGCAGCAGAATGAGCTAAAGGGCACATTTTCCCCCAGACAGTGACTCAACAACAGTAAGGCCCTTTGATAGCATTACATGGCCAGCCCCGTGCCCCATTGCTTCAGGGTTTTAGTGCCCTCCTAACATCCCAACTGCTTGCACCAAGATCTGCTGCACTGCAGCACGCCCCCAAATAGTAACACTTAGTTATGTAACAGCTTTTAACATTCAAAATGCTGTACAAACATTAATTGCTTTAATCCTCATCACCCAGCTAGAGTCAGTAAGTGTGTGGGGAGAAATCAAGAGAGAAATGTCTTGACCGAAACTGTACAGTGGTGCAGCCTTAAAGTAACATTGAAATAAGCAGCTTTGGACCTGTGGCCCTATGCCTTTGCTTCCAGTTGTAACTGAAAAAGTCCTTACACCGAATCCAAACAGAGGCTTCATTTTGAGAGTATGCACTTAGAAATTAATGCAACCCTGGACTGGAGCTAAAGTGCTCACCCTGGCAGGAAAGATGAAGCCCTGAACGACTCAGTCTCCCTGAGCCCATGCAAGCCCCAGTGGCAACAGGATCACACTCCTAGGTCCCCCCTCACAAGCCTCAACCTTGGGAGCCGCCTTTCTGACTGACTTACATTAACGATTGAGTCATGAGGCTTTTTATAGAACAGGTTTTTGAGATATTCTCTGAAGAGGAGTCTCATGAGGGGATGAAGCTTCAGTACGAGGAACAGAGTGAGTTATACAAATTAAACCCCTAGCATGAGCCTGAAGACATGCTGGAAGCAGGGCAGCCGCACTGCACCCGTAGGCTTTTTATGTTACAGTCCCTCTCCGGGCTACACTGCTCCACTAGCTCTGCATGCAGCAGCAAGTGGAAACATCCAGTCTCTAAAGCGCTATCTGCCTGTGCTTTGGGGATTTGTACAAGGAATGGAGGTAAAACCTTGTTCATGGGCTAATTGGCCCACTGCTTTATCATGCAATGAGAGTTAAGAGAAGTCTGTTGGGAAACGGATGAAGACCACAGCACAAACATCAAAAGGAGGAGGAAGGGAGGGAAGGGATTAACGAGACAGAAAGACTACAGAAATTAATTTTAGAAGAAAACATTAAAAGCATGTACAGAAAAAAAGGCAGAGAAAGGAAGAGAAACAAGTATTTAAATGAATTAGAAACTAGTTTAGAGAAAGGAAAAGGCACAAGATAAAATTAAATAGCGTGAAGACTGAAAAAGACATTTAAAAAGGAGAAACAGTATTCCCAACTCTTAACTATTCAAAAATCTTGCACTACGATCTCTCATAAATCATGAAATGTTATGGTCTTTCTATTAATTTTATGCTGTAGCTTTTAGAATTCACCTTTACATGTCTATGCAACCTCATTAGCTAAAAACTTTTTCTGCTCTTAAAAAAAGTTAAAAATCTCACATAAACCCAAGATGCTGGAACTTTAAGAAAACCATAATCATGATAAAAAAAAAAAATCACAGATACTGCAATTAGTTTTGCTTAATTAAATGCAGTCCCATCTAATCTCAGAAAACCAAGGAAAACATCTCTGTGTCCCAACACACAAGAGGAAGAGAGCCTGGACTCTGATCCATCAACAGTGTTGCTTGAGACAACATTAGACTAGAAAGCTTAAGTTCATTCAGTGGTGCTAAGACACAAGAGACTGGGGCAGGGAGGGAAACAATCAGAAAAATTGTTGGAATTTGCAGAAGGCCCAATCTAGCAAATTATACTCTGGTGGAGAACAAATCAGAAAACATGCCCACCACTACTCCCTGTTGTAGAGTAGCTACTAAACCTCAAGCTTGTGGTGGTGTTTACACTATGGCCAGACAATTCAGAGAAAAGACCCTTTCTGCATTTTTTCTTTTTATCATATATTCCTAGTGCAAGAGTCAAACTGAAAGTTCCTCCTGCACTGATGTGTATTAGGCTTTTAGAGCACATCATGCATAACCCTGATTATACTTTTACCAAACTAACCTTAAGAGGGCTGTTCCTACAGCAGCCTGTGGAACTTACACCACTGCAGCCGTCAAAGCGCATTACCCTCACAGCTGCAAAAAAGGTCAGATGGGCTTACTGTAGCTTTTCTGATGAAAGCAGGAATTGTAAATTCTCACAGTTTTAAGTGTGGAAAGCAGAGAACTAAGATGACATGACTCTACCCCTCACTTCAACTGCCACAGTAACATTAACCTTTTTGTCCCTTATCACACATAATTTTCCACATGTCATTCTGGGCAATCTCTGACTTTTATATAAGATTCCTAGGAGGCAATTGTACTAAAGTAATCTTTATCCTTGCTCAGTAGATTCAGTGTTGATTACAGCTGCCTTGAAATTTTTCAATAAAAATAAATCTTCTGCTTCAACAATATTATTTGATGAAAATTTCAGGGATGAGGGAGAAAACACAGGTACAGACTTATTAGCTTCAAGTACAGCTCTTGTCAAACAGCTTTCTTAGGATGGATTTTCTGTGCAAATCTAGAAAGCTTTCACCAAAGCACAGAGCTTTGCAGACTTGGGCTCAAGCCTCTGCTCTGCCTGATTCAACATGACCTTGAATGATGACATCCAGTGTCCATTCTGTACAGGTACATGATCAGCAACTCATTCTTTGAGCAAAATAATTATTTACATAAAATGGAACAACTCTGATAGAAAACACTGACTTCCACTGGGATATGGTTCAAATCTTTACTTTAGATCAGATGGGTCAGAGACTTGGATCTTGCACTCCGTTATTAGGAATCTTTCTCTGTAAGAGCTACCAATTGTTATAACTAGAAGCAAGTTGGTAATGTAGATCTACATACCAGAAGAACACTCAATATGTGTATTTTTAGGACAAAAAAATTTCAAACCTAATCAAAATCCCAGTTATGTCATAGTGGAGCTGAATAAGCCTCTGCTTTACAGTACCTACGGGATGTTTCCTCCTTCCGCAACGAAGTCTCAACAAGTTCCACATGGTGCTAACAGAGAGGGACAGTCTTTGAAAAGGTAAAAGGCTCTGAGCGAGTTCTTAAAACCGAAGTCAGATCAAATTGTTGCAATACAACCTAAAAACTGTATAAAATCCTCTAATTTTACATGCATGATTAAATATGTTTCGTTGGTTATAAAACATGGCCTCAATACAGAAAACTTGATGCTAGATTCTCTCGCACAGCGTAAGCAGAGCTGCTGAATAAGGAAAAAGTAAGAAGTTACATGGACAGAGTATGTTTGACCACTGAAGCGTGCAACAATTTAACTTCTTTCATTTAGAAAGCGTTGCTGGTCTTTGTTATAAATAATAGAGTAGCCATAGGCATGTAGAGGACAAAAGAAAAATTGAAGCATTCAGCTAGGGTTGACAGCTAATTCTAGGCTCACAGCGATTAGATTCTGCACACACAGTAGCATGGGTGGGTTTTCTTGACCTTGTGACTTCTTATTGCAACAAGAAAAGAGCTTGAGCCTTGGGACCATAAATTACTGAATTGTACTCGAGCTGATGGTTGGAGAGCAGTGAGGATTTGTGATTAAACAAAAGTGGGTGGGCTGGAATATTATGAAATGGAAAGGGATCAAGGAGAACTAGCATGCTGTTGTACAGGAAACAGATGCTAACACCATTTGGCACAAACAGATATTTGTACTGGCAGCCACAACAAATCCATTGTGGCAGGAGTTACAACTAGGTGGTAGCAAGCAAGGCAGTTCTGTACAGATGCTACAGGGATAAGGAGTGAAAATGAACGTATGATTGCAGAGAGAGCTGAGATGCTACAGCAAATATTTTCATGGAGCACCAACAGCTTTGTAATGCTGTTTTTCCTTGAGAAAATCTTCTGATTTCTAGATGTCTCGTGCTTGGGCCTAGACAAGACGTGTAACTCACTTTCTTAGCCAGCCTGTAACTTCATGACATCGACAATTAAAAATATTCACCTTCCCTCAATCGCAACAGATGTATCTTCCAGAGTAATGAACCACCCCAAAATACACATATGGTCAAAACTCAAATTTGCCAAAGTTCACTATTAAAATCATCAAGCTCACGAGGATAAAAATAATGCTCCCAAATATGGTGAGCAAGGACCTATGCTTGATCACATTTACAGATTGATAAAAAAATGAATACATAAAAATCCTTACCAAAACAAAAAAAAAAAAAAAAAAAAAGGAAGTTACTCTCTGTGTGTGTATATCTGTATCTATATCTATGTATATACATGGGAACCTGCTGACAAATACAAAGCATGTTTTGTGTCGGGGCTAGAAACACAATCCCAGACACATAAATGGCAGAAAGACAAATTTCTACTTCCCTGATGTTTGTTGTTTTAAAGCTGTAATATATTAAGAATGACACAGGTCTGTCCCAGCAGGGATACATTTATATTAGGCTGAAAGTAATTTTCTTACATTTTCAACTGTGGAGGTTTCCTTTAATTCACGTGACCCATGCTGCCCACTCTCAGTCCCATGCAAACATCTTAGTCAGCTTATTATCCAACAGTGGTTTGTCCCAAGATGGAGCTCAGGAACTTCCCAATAACCTTCTCTCCATGCTGGCTTGTAGCTCACAAAGGTCCTGGGATACAGGCCCCTTCTGCTGTTACTGCAATTC
>VYZV01035728.1:20391-33471 GCA_013401275.1 Pandion haliaetus | reverse complement strand
AATTCAGACCAAGCAAAACTGGTAGTAAAGAGCCCAACCTGCTTTTTTCTGAGCAGCTGCCACTAGATTTTGCTTTGAGTTTATACACAGAACTTTGTCTCCCAGGGGCCATCTTCTCATCATATAACCAGGACATGAAATTTTATTGTATTTAAAACTTATTCATGGAATATTGTATAAATTCATCTTATATTCTAGGAAAATCTAAGTGTATTTGCTTTACATTCTCTCCCTATAACAATATAGTGCTTTTTATAGTCTATGAAGTAAAAATACATATGCTTCCTTGAAAGAAAGTCCTAAAGCATTAGGACAGCAAAGATGAACGTATACACCATAGGCTCATCTATACTTTTGAAAATGCTTTTGTTTTGGAATGCCAATTTATCTGTAGTTTATCGTACTTCAGCCGTCAGAAGGTCACAGGATTTAACTCTTATACCCTTGCCAATGTCAGTTGGCTCATAATAAAAATTCATATTTGTTTTATGACCCAGACGAGCTGGTGGGTTTTATATACAGAAAGAATGAGAAATGTGACAAAAACAAGTGATTCATCTTCATAATCTGAGTAGAGGCTGGAACCTTCAGTAGAATCTTAAAACCATTTATTTGTTCAGGTTTCTGGGCTTTTTTTTTTTTTTTTTTTAATAATCATTGATTGGATGCAATCTCAAATATTTGGTACTTTCTGTAAGAGGGATTTATTTGATAATTGGAAAAAGCTTTCCTGGCAGGTAGCTTGCTGGACTTTCTCAATCTGATACATGTTCATGTTCTGGCACAATGGCAGAAGGGAGGAGCTACTGATGTACTCATTTCCTTTAAATTGTTTTCACTTTCAGCTGAAATCATTAAGAGTGACATGAAGTATAGAAATTATGTACAAAAAAGGATATAATGAATTTTGGTGCAATGCTGTCAACAGATTGGTGCAACACTCTCAGACTTTGCATTGAATCCATTTACAGTGATAACTGTGGTATACTCCTTTTGGTGGCCTGTGGTCCAGATTTGGCCTGGAGAACAAATCCATCAGGCTTGCTGCAAGATATAGGGCACAATGTTCATTCGGCAAAGGTTGCCTTAACCACCAGACATCTTCCATCTGCACCCAAACTCCAACCAAGGTCAGTGGCTGTTGCTCCCACAGCGGCCAGCAAAAATGAGGTAGCTGGGGAGGTGTTATAAGGGGCAAAAGGCACATGGCTGCTTGAGGTTAAAATACTGCTGTAAGTTTATGCCTCATGGCGGATGCCTTTGGGAGAGCAAAACCATGTATCCCATTAGCTACCACTACATACCTCAGTAGAAAAAAAGTCTGTACAGCATTGCCAGCAATGACAACTTGTCACCTGAAAGGACAGGGGCCTGGAACGTACTGGAGATGAGGAGACAAAATGTTCCCACAGTTCCCACAAATCCAACAAATTGACCTGACTTCAGATGCCCCTTTTTGTAGGCCTGTTGTGGTTTGTTCTGGTTTGGAATGTGGAGCTCATCTCCATGCTCCCCAGCACACTCTGTCTCTTTGCGATACAGGAAATTCCTGCCCATCAGCAAATTTGAAGGCTAAGTAACAGCAGACTACACTAGTTAGTTTGCATAGTCAGAGGAGCTGTATTGATTTGTACAAGTAGGTAGTTGCAGCATAAGCACTTACACACAAGCCAAGTAAGACTCCCACAGAAAGTCTGCAAGGAGATTGATTTAAACATGCCCAAGTCTTCCCAGTGAGCAAGCACAAGGTATCAAAAGCAGAGTACCTGCAGGAGCATTGGCTAACTGGCTCTGTTTAGAGGATGTGTTAGCATGGGAAAACATTGTGCCACAGCAGCCAAGCTCATTCTGGCATCCAAGTCCACTTATTCAAAAGGCACTTGGTTAACCCACAAGGCTCTGCTTTTCATCACAAAGGCATAAGTGAAACACCTGCTATTTAGGAACAAAGGTGCAGGCAGGGAGCTGTTTTTGCTGTAGTTATCTGCATATGCTATTAATACTACAGGCTGAGTTTTACCATTCGCTTAGGGCAGGGACATAACTGATTCATGCTGCCAGGGTGCTGCAGGGGCCCGTGTAACTCCAAAGATTCCCCTTTACTGCACTCCTGTGTGGCCATAACATCACCTAAGCACCCAGACTGTTGTCCTCTATTTCACTAAGTAACATCCCAAGCCACAGGCTGCACTTCTCCAAACATTCCCTGTGTCAGTTCAGAGTAACTTGCTTTCAAGGTCTGCAAGTCAAATTCACTGACAGCATCAGGCATCGATCCAAAACAAAAGAACATGAACTGAAATGGTAGAGAATAAATAATCTTTTGTGTTCTTTTCCAATACAGCCTATACATAGTAAGGATTTTGCTTAGAGATTTGTTCTTTACTGCACCTTCTGTGACATTCTGAATTATGGCACAATAGAAAAATCAATTAAAATGACTACTGAATAGTTCTTTATCTGCCACCCAATCATCTTCCTCTAGAAGAGATATTTCTACAGTGCATTATACATGAATTAGCCCTGCTGTTCTAAAATAGATTAGATCCTTTAGCCTGCAGCTTCAGAAGAAGGGTAAGCAAGCAAACCATAGGTTTTATATAAGCACAAAATAAATTATAAATATGTAGCATTACTCTAAAACCTAATCTTTAATACATTCCCCCCCCTCCCCCCCCGATTTCTGATCTTTATTACAAATGACATTTCTGTTGATCACCCCTCTCTGCATACAAGCAGAGACGTGCACTGCTTATCACTCAGTTCTTGGGCATCCTGCATTCAAAATCTCTCACTGGAAGAACAGTAGTCTATGTGGACAAACAGACAACAATAGATCAAAGTTTTAAAGCACAGGGAAATTACTGCACACTTGAATTTCTGGGAAGCTCAGACAGTTTCACAGTTGACGGCTGTCTTGTATTTCTCACTTGACCACAGAGATACCACCACTCTGACAACTGGGCTCCTCGTGTGCTGAAACCACCACTTCGCCCTGAAAATCAAAGCTGACCGCTTTCTTGTTTGCTCTGTCTCATTCATCTACTTTCTCTTTTCTTACTCTTTGACTGCACGTGCTCTGTTATCTTTTAATCCATTTTTTTATACAACATTTACCTTACTAGGGCTATAGTCCATAACTGACTCCTAAGCACTCCCACAGCAGCTCAGATTAAAAAGAGAAACAAAAATTTTTGAGCTCTCAGAATCCTGACCAAAACTTTGAGACTTACATATGCACTTTTCTTCACTTTTACCATGTATTCAGTGAGACTCAAGTAACCTTAGCAGACTTGCCTAAAACTAACTTTTTCTTTGAAGTAATATGGTGAAGAATATGAAAATAACCAAAATATTTTTATCAAAGACAAAAGTGAAGAAAATATGAAAGGTACTTCCAACCATGGGAAAAAGTAGCACCTCCACATATAGTGAACTATATAAAAGATCTCTAGATTTGGCCGAGAAGACCTTATTTAGGGTTTTGCATCTTACACAGCCCTCTGAAACTTGTCAGATGTAATGTCATACACTGTTTTAAAGCCTTTACTATAAGGAACCTTTCTCTACCGATACAAAGGAATTCATACTGCATATGACAATTTGTAGGCCAAAGTTTCATGAGGCTGTTAGAAAAAAACCTGAAACAAATATGCTCTGTTTATCATCTGACTTTGTCTCTAAACCATACTATGGCCATTTTAAAGTTTGGCTCTGGAAGGTGACTGTAAGAGAGTTTTCTTTTCATTTTAATGATTTATTTTTTTTCATACATCAGTGTTGTCTCATTTTAATTCTCAGAAAAAAGAAAGTACCTTCAAAATCCCCATCTCTGGCTTTTGCTGCAAGTTCTGAGGATGATATACTTTCTTGACATAAAGCACAGTCTTCCAATGCTGCATTCCTTAAGCCCTGATTAACTGTAAAACAAACCAAAAAATACTCAAATTCCTATTTTTCAATTTGCACTTAAAATATTCATGTTAGGACTTCTGGGATTAGATTACAGTAACATCTGTATGTACCTTCTTAAGACTTCTTGCTTTTTCTTTACCCTGACACAAACAGTGATTTAAAAGCCTCCTCTATTCTTCTTTGGAATGAAAACAGAAATGAAAGATACTGTTATTACAGGACATACAGTCCCCTTATTTCTAGCAGTTTAGCTGTATCCTATATTTTATTTCCCAATTCTTAACTTGGATCCTTTTCAAAGAAGTAGATTATGAGAACAACCAGAGATTCCCTAAATGAATCACAGACGTCAAATCACATATCAAAGAGAAACTTCATCCCTGAAGTCCCTGACTTATTTGCTCATTTTGTTTATGCTTACTTTTGTCAACACTTTATTTTTTTTTTAAATGTAATAGTTCATCCATTAGAAATTATTCCAGCCAAGTACTGGTGACTAACATATATTTCCTTGTGATAGTTTTTTTACAGCTCCAGCTTTTTATTACTCTTATTTGAATGTTCGGGAACTCTTTGATCCTCTCTACCAATTCTGTCTAACAACCTGGGTTTTTTTTGCCAATGAAAAAACCAGTCTCTTTTCATATGACATCCCAGCACCATAAAAATGTGGATGTTTCCACCACAAGTAATAGAAGACTGTAATGCATATTGTGCATTATCCCACTACAGAGTTAGTTGGATTGGAGGTTTTTCTGATAACTTTAACCAATTTTTAACTTAGTGCTTCATATAAAATCCTCGATACTTTTAAATTAAACTGGAAGAAAGGGAAAGCAAAAGTTTTCAATCATGAGGAAAGGGAAGGGAAAAAAAAAAGAGCACTGATCACCTTCAGACACTGATAGTTCTAATCATAACAAAGGACAAAAGTAATTGCAGTCTTGCTGGGATGACATGGTTATTTTTAGCTAAGTTAGCAGACTTGCCTCTGAAAGAAATAATCAAAATGGTGACAGAGAAAAAAAGTTCTTGCATTGGCTCATGATCTCGTTCTGGTTCTGTTATCCTGATTATCTAGAATTCAAAAGTGGTTATTTTTCTATTTTGTAGCCAAATTCAGCATTCTGTCATTTCTTCAAGACAGGCCAGATTTCTGCATCTTACTAAGCATTCTCATCTTATAAACTGCTCTTTTTACACAGCTATTTAAACTTCAGAATCAAAGATACACATCTTGGTAAATTAAAACGTGTCCAGCATGAAACAATACTGAAGGGGGTGGGGGTGTGGAATCTATGAAGTCCAAGCCCTGCATAATTTATGTTATGACTATACAGGCTACAAACACTGTTCTGTTATACATAGGAATATAGAAACAAGCAGATGTAGTCTCAAGGCTTTAACTCTTCCAACATCTGCCTCAAGACATACTCCTGTGTACCTATACCTCCAGTGACTTCAACCTGTTTGCAGTCTGTTTCCATAATTTTTTTAAGCTCAGGTCAAATCACTGTACAGTGAGTTCTATCAAAAAGTTAACAAACTATTAAGGAAATTCTTGTCAAATAGTTAATGAATCCCCATGGGGCTACCAGCAGAAATTCACTACAAAAACCCAAACGTTTAGATCTCTCTACCTTTCTTTTGTTTTTCTTTGTCTTCTGTTTCGGGTTTGGTTGCCATAACTTCAAACAAGGTCTTTAAGATACTTCTCAGATCACTAGCATAGTTTGTCTGCAGCTGGTCAGCAACACCTAGGAGTTTGAGAAAACGTGTAAACCATTACTAGACTATTACACCACCCTCAAAAAAAGTATTTAAATTTGCCTGTTGCTATTAGTAATAGCCTTATATTTCTTTTTCAGGGGATCGCTTGCTCATGTTAGGAATAAAAATTGAACATTTAATTAAACTGATTTTCCATAATGGCCAAGTTACATTCTGGCCTTTATGCTACCTGCAATTTGATACACATCTTCCTTGTCCTTTGGCAGGAAACACTCAAGAGATCCTTTTGCATCAAAATTCAAAGGCTACTCTCATACCTGAGATACAGACAAAAAGGCGGTGAATAAGATCATTACTGCCATGAAATCTGGATCTGATCTTTTCTCGCGTGGCAATTTTAGCAGCCTGCAAAGCCAGCTGGACTTCTTCCTGATCGATGTCATCGGATGAACAAGAACTCGTCATTAAACTGCTGTCAGAGAAAAAAAAAAAAGTAAAGTAATGTAAATCTTCACTCAGTTCTTCAGAATGTTCAGCAAATCCTAAAGACTTATGATTCAGGCAAGACTCTATAGCAAACTGGAATTAATTGCTGTAAATTCTTGTTGAAGTTTATCAACATGCAACCAATCACCATCACGTTTGATTTTCACTCTGTGGCATAGCTGCAAAACACTCTTAAGCAGAAAATCATTTGTCTGTATTTTATTGTATTTTATTGTATTTTCCTAACTACTACAAAGTGCTGCGCCATTTTTTCCACAATAACTTCTCCTAAAAATTTAGTCCTGAGACCATAACCCCACCAAAAATCCAAAAGGGGAATATCAACCTAAAAATGAGAAAGTCAGTTCTGAAGTCAGCTTAGAAATTTAGTAATGCAGAAGTTAATTTGGAAAAAAGAATTTCTGAATTATTTTACCTCAAAATAGTGAGAATAGAATCTAAATATAACCTTACATAAAAAAAAAAAAAAAAGGAAAGAAGTGTGATAAAATATAATTTACACAGTAGAGAGGTAGATTAGTTCCCTTATATGCCTAACTGTAGAAATTGCTGGAATGTCAAACTATTGTAAAAAAAATGGCTCATCAACTCCAAAGACATAAAAACATGTCACCAAATATCTAGCAGAGATTTAAATTTTCTTTTAAAACACAGATGTACAGTTGCTAGCCATTTCCATACCCTTGCCCCCTGCTCCCCATTTATGGAGAGGAAGCTTGAAAACCTGAGACTGCAGGGAAGCTTTGGTGGGAATCTAGCTTCTTCAAATACCAGGAATTACCTAAACTATTCATAAATCAAGATATGTTTTTTAAAAAGGAAGTACTTAAAGAAAAAGTAGCACTTAGCCAATGGAAAACCCTTAACTGGGAGTAGAGCGCAAGATATAATTACATTGAAGTCCTAAGAATTCACTCTGTTGACTGAAGGAGATGTGCCTTCTTACTCTACTACATTTAGAGACAGAGGAACACTAAAACATTTTCCCCATGTACTGGAAAGAAATTAATCTCACCAATGATTACAGAAAACTAGAATATTTTACTTATAATCATACTTTGGCTGTCCAAAACTCCAGCACACTCTACTCTGCAGACAACTACTACGTTAAAAAAAGTTACTGACTGCATAAATAGCATGCATAATGAAGGAATTTGTAACACATTCCCAGTTCAATCTGATTTTATTAGGTGCTGAAACATTCACCACCTTACAGATCCCATCCCTATGACAGTATGCATAAACAGTTACTGAAGGATAAGACTGGTAATGTTTATAATTATTTATAACAAAATTTTATGGGATATAGTTTTGAAATTCTTCCTGTAGGCTATGCAGGTAATCCTTTAAAATGTAAAAATGAATTTATTAGGCCATACATCTTAAAAGCCCTAGTAAAAACAGAACTGAAAATAAATAAATACTGGAGATTAGTTATTGATAGAAATATCAATGGAAAATGTGTAGCATGAGTACCTTAACTGGCTTCTCATTCTTTCAAAGATAGAGCAAAAAGCAGGCTTGCAAGAGACTAATTTTGTTTATATTATCTCTTGCTATTAACAACAGCAAATTCGTGTCAAAAGATGTTAGTTCTACATTTACAGTTCCCTCAGCA
Source organism: Pandion haliaetus (assembly GCA_013401275.1). Lineage (NCBI taxonomy): Eukaryota > Metazoa > Chordata > Aves > Accipitriformes > Pandionidae > Pandion > Pandion haliaetus. The sequence continues at coordinate 25,700 of VYZV01035728.1, read as the reverse complement.
CCACAACTGACTAGGTTTATTAGACACTGAGAATCAAGCAAGAATTCTCTCTCTCGATTTTTCCTTTGCTTTTCCATGGGGGATATTATATTGTCCTGGTTTCAGCTGGGATAGAGTTAATTGTCTTCCCAGTAGCTGGTACAGTGCTATGTTTTTGAGCTAGCTATGAGAAGAATGTTGATAGCAACAACTGAAAACAAAAATGTGTTAAGTAATGTTTAGTCTAAAGTCAAGGCTTTTTGGCTTCTGATGCCCAGCCAGCAAGAAGGCTGGAAGGGGCACAAGAAGTTGGCAGGGGACACAGTCAGGGCAGCTGACCCAAAGAGGCCAACGGGGTATTCCATACCATGTGACATTTATGAACTGGGAGGGGATCGCCACTCGGGGACTAACGGGCACATTGGTCAGCGGGTGGTGAGCATTTGCATTGTGAATCACTTGCATATTCCAATCCTTTTATTATTGCTGTTGTCACTTCATTAGTGTTATCATTATTAGTTTCTTCTTTCCTGTTCTATTAAACCGTTCTTATCTCAACCCACAAATTTTACTACTTTTCCTGATTTTCTCCCCCATCCCACTGGGTGTGGGGGGGGAAGTGAGTGAGCGGCTGCGTGGTGCTTAGTTGCTGGCTGGGGTTAAACCACGAGATAGATAGATAGATAGATAGATAGATAGATAAAAATAATAATAAGCCTGTCACTGTGGCAAAGTCTGTGCTCAAGACAATGAAAAGGTCATGTAAGAACATGGCTTACAAAGGAGCAAGCTGAAAGGTAGTAAGAGCAAGGAAGTGATCCCCGATTCGCAATGGTATGTGGTTAGATGATTGCCTATTTGCACAAAGGCTTACATATACAGATAGTGGAGTTTGCCTCGTAATGCAGCCAAATAAGGTCTACTTTTTTTTCCTTGTTTTTAAAAGAATTGATCTTACAGTGATATACACATTTACACTACAAATTGCTCTCCAAGGCAAGCACGGACCTCATGACAGAGACAAATGCAGTCTGTGTGTGTAATTATACAACCCCAATGCAATGGTCTCTTTGAAACTCCCAATAAGCAAAAAACCTTAGTGCAGCAGAAAGCAGGGGGGCTGATTCAAGGATGACTCTTCCCTCCAAATCACACTTGAAGAAATATTTCAAAGTAAGGTGTTAAGTGGGCAGAGAGCTATGAAGAATGCTTTTCAAGAATATAAAATACTTAGTCCTTTCCTATTTGGCAGAAAGGAAGAAAGACTCATTCCACAATTCTGACCAATCTCTGCAATTTTAATAATAAAGTTTGCCTTTCCGAGTCTCCTCCAACTGGGAGGAATGCAGTTTTACCTACTTCCTAATTCTTCCAATCAATGTGGTTTGACCTAGTTCTGTTTCAGGCTATTCTATGTTAGATTTTGTGGCGTGTCATTAAGACTGGTCATGCCACACCACAAGACTTTTTTTGTCCTAAAAATCCCTAGCACAGAGTACATGCAAATTACTTCAGCACTGTGGGGTGGCAGGTCAGTATGTATGTACATTCACATTTATAACATACTCTCATACGCACAGTCACAAGTACAATATCCATATACAAGAGGTTCAGGAAAGAGGGTATTTAGTATTCAGGATTGCTTGTGCCACTGCAAAGAGAAAAGTGAATGCTCTAGAATAATTTAAAACTGGACCTAAGAATCACTACAGTGTTAGAAACAATTACTCTGCCTTTACCAACAGGACCAAGTCAGATTTAGACAAAAATGACTCTCAAAGAATGACTAACGACCATCTGTTCTTTACTTTAAAATATATCTTACTGTTAAAGAATGTAGCCATAAAATTAATATTGTAGAGGCAGTCAGAAATATTGTAAGAACAGAAACATTGCAATTGTTTCAGATGAACAGCAAAAACCATAGCTTTTCTTGTAACAGGGTATCCCAAAAAGCAGTGATTGCATCTATGCAAATATCAAGGATTCTCATGATTTTTTAAATTGATATTATAGAAAATAAACATGGATTTTGATCTACAGAGTTCAGCTTACCTTTGTCCACATTATTCTTTCAAACAAATTAATTTTTTAGTTCTGTAAGGAATACCTTTCCTACTTGGCTTATCTAACATGCATAATTTGGCTCAAAATTCTCAGCTGATACCAGATGTGTAGGAAGCATTTCACTGACAACACTCAGATCTGGAATGTTTCACTGCTGATGATTCTGCAGAATCAAGTATCAGCACAGAATACAAATAACCATACCAAGTACCTAGAGACAAGTCCTCATTTTCTCAACTTCTTGGTGGAAGGGAACCCTGCATTGCCCAAGGAATAACATTAAGAAGAGATATGACCAAAATAAACATGGAACTCCCCTTGTGAAATGTTTTTCATATAAACAATGCTTATCATGTATTTATTTTTCAGACTGTAGAAACATTGCAAAGTTAATTCACCTGAAGGTGAATATCAAGAAATAAGATGTTATGCCAAAGGTTGATTCTAAACAGTAAACCTTATACATTAAAGGAACAGATACCCTTTGGCAGATACAATGAATTAGCTTTTTAGCTAACTTGGCTAGCATTTATCTAGCAATGTTAAAATTACTCTCCATTTGTCATGTTAGAAGAGTAGCAAGACTCTTTCAACACTTTAAAAATGTATCTCTAGAACAGCTGCCTGATCTCAAGGCTTGACTGTGAAATTTAGTCAAATATGTACAAGCAAACAAAAGCCAATAGTGTAATTGTACACAGTATCATCTTTCACCCATGAAACCAATCTGCTTTACAGCTTTTAAGTGCCAAAGGATACTTGTGAGCCAGGTTAAGCAGTAGTATCCACACATAATGGAAAACAAGACTGTGGACCAAGAAGGTTATGACTGACATTTTCAGAAGTGGCTGGTCATTTTAGGTAACCATCTGTCATACTGTAGGCTTTGTGCTGTATTTTTTGGATGAGTGTGAATGACCAACAACAGTAAAAGCAGCACAGTCTAAAACTGAGTAACGAAAGTAAATAAATTCAAAGTTGGTCCAAATTTAAATATTTTACATTTGTGCTCAAAAAAAATAGTTAATAGCAGCAGAAATCTGTGACCACTCATAGATGTTTCCTTCCAAATCTGTCATTAAACTTGAAATCTGCTCTGAACTGAACACAGAATGTGCAAGATTCTCTGAAAGCATTTCTCATTACTCACAAACCCTCAGAGTATCTTAAGTATGCATTAAATATACAGCAGTGGCAGAGAAAAAGAATTTAAAAGCTCATTGTATCAAACATAATAAATACAAAGAGATCAACTGAATTATCGTGTTTTCAAAAGAATCATAACAAACTTTTTAAAAAGTGGTTTGGCCTTGTTTCTTTGTCTTTAGAAATCTTGGATCAAAAGCCATAGGTGGTACTACTTGCAAAGGAGAAAACCCAACATACCTATTCTACTATATATGATGCAGTTATGTCACCAAATTTAAAAGGAAAGTAAGACCATGCTCTAAGTCTCTCATTTCAGGCAACGTCTTTGATTACAACTAATTTTCAGGTATAGATTTTAAAGACTGTCTTTAAACCGAGAAGGCTCAAGTTCCACCAAGACAAACTCTTCCCAACTAAGTCTAAGAGCAAAACACTTAGAAGATCTATGAACAATATTACAAAAGTTTACTAGAGAAGTGTTAACACAATTCACTGACTATCCTTACACCATATATATTATAAAAATACCTGTGACTTCAGTGATTCCTATTCACTTGCTCTGGAAATCTCCAGCAAACTACACAAACATAGGTAGAAGTAGGACGCAACTATTTGCAACAAAACAGATCAAACCTTCCTGCTGCAGAATGTGAATTCAAAGCTTGTGAATCCACTTTACAGTGAATTCAAAATCCATGTATTAAATGGTACTATTCTGATGCAGAGGTTTACCCACTTTGCAAAACCAGAAGTATGCATTTTTAGACCAAGTTGCTCTTTAGGAAAATTTCATACATGCTGTACAGTAGCAGGTGAGACCCCTTCTACAGTAGGGAAATGTGAAAACTTCACAAAAGGCTTTCTGTGATTTCACACATTCCTATTTACATAGAAGGACACTGCAATTATAAACCATGCTGAAAGTTTTTACAAAGGGACAGTAGCCCAATTCTTAAATATCAGAGTTCATTAAAAAAATTCGTGAGAGACTGCCCAGGAATTATAAAACAGTGCAGTTCCTTCGACTTAAATGACATGAATTCATTTGCGCTAGTTGGCCTTAACAAATCTCTCATGTCCATTACTTAAAAAGTAATATGTTTTGAATAACTAAAATAAAGATATATAAATGTATAGCCATATCATGTACATGGATTTCCCTATATATACATATGTATGTATGTTTTGAATATTATAGTTCTTAAATTATTTCTCAAAAAAACATTATCATGAGCTCCCTGGCTTTCATTTTTGATCATACAGAATTTAGCACAACCTTATGCTCTATGACAATACCAATAATATACACTTTTTATCCAATCTATGATATTTAAGGTTTTCTCTCCCATTTGTTTTTTTTTCCACACTTTAAGTAAATATAAAAAAAGAAAAACAACACACCAAAACTTTTGCAGGCAAATCTATGTTATTGTCTGCACACAATTTCTAAAACTACTTCAGTAACTGGTACATTCATCCCACTGATATTCACATAGGCTGTAACTGGAAAACCCAACACTAACCTGTCAACCTGTCTTTCCCAAGCTATTATTCTTACTTTTATTACTCTTACTTTTATACTTCATATGGCCATAGTCAACTCTGGGTTCCAATTTGCAAAAAAAGAATCAACAACTACTCCAAAGGCCATGCAAAGGATCAGACACAATAGCTGGGGAAAAACAAAGGTTGCATGCATGAGGAATTACAAGAGGAAAATGATAGGGGTTTGGGTAAGAGAAGTGTAACTCCATGTCAGTAAGAAAAAAAAAAATTACTACTTCCCATCCTGCTTTCTGCAGTACCTCCAGTGTTTCTTTTTGGGTACTCTCACAAGAAACACAAAAACCAGCAGGTTAAAACTCTGTGGTTTCTAACATGTACTAGTTTTGATACGGTTGGGAGAAAAACTATGAGATTAATGGCTTTTCACAATTATTTTAAGTTAAGGGGTGGCTACACACTCAATCGCAGAGTCATTTAAACCAAAACCAGAACATGTCTTATTATTTGGGTAATAGCGTATATTTATTGAGCTAAGGAATGACCCCAGTGGCTACATTTAAAGCAGACGAAAAAAAGCTTTAATTCAGAACTTTATTTATTGACTTTTT
>VYZV01035727.1:8517-56891 GCA_013401275.1 Pandion haliaetus | reverse complement strand
GTGCCCGCTGTGCGGCTCTCGGGGAGGAGCGGGACGCGCCGCCCGGGCCGGGGAGGGCTGCGGGTCTCGCCCCGCTGCCTCCTCCCGCCCGGGCGACCGCAGAGCCCGGCCGGCGCCGGTCCCGGGAGCCGCTGTGGGCAGCTCAGCTTCCCTCGCGTCCCCCGCGGCGTTCGCCACAGCCCGGCTCCCGCTCCTGCCTCTGCCGCGAGTTTTAAAAGTGGCCGCCCGCTGCTCGCTCGGCGCTGCCTCGCCCCCTGCCCCAAGACGGAGGCGATTTTTCTTAATGCCCCCGCTTTCCCCTGCCCCGCTCGGGTGGGTTTTCCGCCGGGGAGCCGGTGCTCTTCACACCGCGCCGATTCCCGACTGTCAGTCCACCGACACACCCCCGCGCTCCGAGGTGTTTGCTCCACGGATCTCCCTTCAGCCATCAAGTGCCGGACTTTGCCCCCCTGCACCCAGCCCTCCTCCTGGCCCTTCGGCTGGTGTTTGTGCTTGCGCTTTGCGGTAGACGAGCGATTCCCCAGGAGCACCCTGCGTCCTGTAAACTTCTCCGTAGCGTTCAACAAAGGAGATTCCCATGCGCTTCCCAATCACGCTGAGGCAAAAAGGGCTGGGACTGAACAGACGGCGTTAACCTGTGCGCAATCTTCCCCCGTTCCTTGCCCCTGGAAGCCCTCACCCTGCCTCATCTGTGCCAAGCGACCGAAACAGTTTTCCAGCGGTGTCCCCTCTGCTGTGCCTGGCAGCTCTCTAAGCCTTGCTACCCAGAGAGTATTCCAGCGGAGCTGCCCGTCACAGAGGGGCCTACTGTCTCTGTGCTGGGAGGAGAGGGCAGATGAAGAAAAGGGGAACAGGCTGCAAGGTGCTGGTTGTCTCCAGAGCTGTTGGAGGATGTGGGAGAAGGCTTTCTGCCCTGGTGGACAGGGCTCCGGGGCCCTGCCAGGGTGACCTGCCCTCACGGAGGTGCAGGCAGCCCATCCTGGAGAGGTGCGTTGGGCAGCAGGTGCGTTCCTCCTGTGTGCCTGCTGCTGTGTGCTGCCCTCATAGGGGATGCTCCTGGGAGGAGATTTTTCTGCATGGTTGGTTGCGTGGTCTAGGAGTCGCCCAGAAGCAGCACAGTTGCTTTAATGCTCTGTTGGGTCCTGGCGCTGTATGAGCTTGGGCGAAGTTTCGAGTGTAGAGGTATTGCAGGCCTTGCTGTAGCTTGGAAGGAGTAAAGGTGGTCGAGAGCCCTCTCAAAAGTGCCTTGGGCAGAGGGCCCACAGAGGAGACGGGAAGGGTTAACTTAGAGAACAACATGACTCACCTAGTAAATAGCAGTTAATAGAATTGCCATAACTACTTAAAATTATTTTCCTAAGCAGATGGTCAACCCTTAGATAACTCGATCTTTGGATGTATTTGTTTTCAGATTTCTTATCAGGCTCCTAAGTCTCAGACCTGTGTAACTCAAGAACTGTAGTAACTGATAAATTCATTCTTCTGCATGAGAGATACTAACAGAATGAAAGAAAGCACGGCCAGCTCCTGCTGTTAGAGAGACACCCCCCAGAGCATACTGCCCAAGTGAAGTACAAAAAAGATTAGATAAAGTGACCAATGGGGATGTGAGAAATATTTCAATTGAATTAGATCTGTGGAAGAAATACCTTAGTTTGAATCTCAATAAAAAAGTCAATATAGATGTAATCACATATTACAAAAATACTATGAAAATGAAATCCTGTCTAATGTGGCAAATGGATTAAATTCTGAATTAACCAGGAAAGCTATGAGTCTGTGAATTTCTAGAGAAAACACGTGGGTACAAACTGCAAACATGTATGTGTGTATATAAAATAAAAAAGACCTATTCCAGGATGCAGGGAAAAAAAAAAAAAAAGCCGGCAAGCAGGTCTCCTTTTTAATGCTGTTCAGGTGATGAGTTTGTAATTGACACATGTACATAATCTGTCGCTCTTTGCATATCTATTTTTATGCATAAAAAATAGAATTAGCATCATCCTGTGCCGGGTCAGGGGATGTCAGCCCAGTAATGATGTTTTTAGCCTCTGTCCTTCTGTCAGTGGGTGCAAAAGGCACGAAAGATCTGAGCTGAGAAGCCTCCTGCCAGGTCTCCCATGTTTGCATTTCTGGTTTTGCTGGTGTTTTAATAGGATGTTTCCATAAGGGCTGCTGGCACTATTGTGTTTGGATGTAATCAACTTTTGAAAGCTATTCATCTTTTTTGTTTAATCTTCAATAACAGATTTTATGTCGAGCCCTGTGGTTAAGCCCTCTTAAGAACTACTGGGAGAAGCCCAGTCCAGCAGGAGGTTTGGAGGGACTGTTTTGAATCTTCACTCTTCCTTCACTTGTGTTTCTCTGAAGGGTCGGGGCTGGCTGGCCGAGTACATCCCCTTCGATCTTGAGCCTGGCAGCTTTTCCATCTGGTGTGGAGGGAAAACCTCCCCCTTTACCGCTTCCTGTCTGCCTGAGTGACTGATGGCTGTACGATTTGTCGCCTGTACAGGATGTTTAAGGCTTCACGGATTTTCCACCGCAACACTTATTGTCACTATGCTTCAGCTCTTCGCTTCGGTTTGACATTTCCGCCCGCGTTTTTACGCGTGAGATGGGACAAGGCACAGTGTGGCTAAAGTCTCTCTTAAGAGTTCTGTGCAGCTGTGGGTGAGGTGTTTTCCATCCAAAGGCTGGTATCAGCATCTCTCTTGGCGTCCTGTAAAGATTGTCCTTGTCTTCAGCTTGAACAGATTTCAGCTCTTCTTGTTCATTCTCCCCAGCTGATCTGGATGGTGAATAACTCTCTAGGTCCTTCTCTATTGTGTGTTTTCCATCTGAAAATGGAGATGGGCTGTTAAAGCTTTCTTTTTTGTTGGACTCTAAACTAAAAACTAAGGGACCTTGAGCTGTGTGTCAAGGAATCGGGGAGGATTATCACAAGTCAATGGAGAGTTACTCCCTTTCATCGGGGTCTGGTACTTAGGACCAGAAGGCTCGGTTGCCTCATTGATCACCTTCAGGTTTTGCATCAGTGCACCTGAACAGCCTTGGCGAAGCTACTTGAACACAATGGCACCTGTTCCTTGCCTCTCTGCTCACTTTAAAAAGGCAGAGAAATTTGCCTGCTTTAATGAGCTGCTCGTGTAGCTGAATATTGAGTGTTGGTCTGTTAGGGGTAAAGAACCAGCAGCATTCTGCCTTGGGAGGGCAAGAGGATCTGGGCATATGCACAGAAGGTGGTTTAACCTCTGAAGGCTTCAGCTTCCTGTATAGAATCACAAGATGCCTCTCCCCTCACAAGGGTCGCCTCTGTGTCAGGAGTAATTATGGGTTGTATTGCACTTTCTTTTTTTTTTCTGAAGTAAGTCTCTGTAGATCAGAATGGACAGATGGCACATACAATTCTCAATTATGGAAAATATTCTCAGGAGGTACTTCGAGGTCATCTAATCCATGCCTCTGCCCAAAAGCAGGATCAGCTATGCTTTTGCCATTCATGACAGCTATTTCTCCACCCTGCTCCTAAAAACTTGCAGTGGAGACCCCTGACTTTCCTGGCGTGCAGGAAACACCCTGATGTCCAGCTTAAACCTCCTTTGCTGTAACTCGTTCCTCATCCTGAGCACAGTGGGCAACCCTCAGAGGATCAACAAAGACTATTTAGAAGTGCTTCAGCAAATGCAGGTATTTGGTAAATGTGAGTGAATAAAGGTGTGATCTCTTTCACTCCTCAGCCTGTGTGCTGTAAGGAGCAGATCATGTGAAACCTGGCTACCTTGTGCCTGGTATGGCTGGAGATCCTCGGTAGCCTGGGAGGGACGGGGTAGGTAGGCTGTGCTGCAGCTCCATGTGGTGATGCAGTTGCAAAGTTAGGATCAAGTTGTTTGGGTAAACACACAGCCATGAGGTTATGAAAAGAGCTGAAGAGCCACTAAGCGCTTAGGATTGTCCAGGGAAAAGCCAAACGCAAGAAGATAGCTTCTGTAAAACTTACGTGTTCGGGGTGATCGCTGCTGTTAGGCAAAGGGTTAACGGTGCTGTGGTATGTGTTTGAGTGCAAGCTTTGTCCCTTCCTGTTCAGGAACCTAGAGCTCGATATGGGTGCTATAAACAGAGAGCTAGTGCTGTGCGAGACATCCCAGTGGGGCTGGCGGAGAATAGGATAGGACCGGAGCGAGGCGCGTGCCTTTCTGAAGTGACGGCAGAGGCTCAGGCGATAGCTTAGAGCACTTCAGACCCCACTATTCACTTATATTTAAGCAACTAACTCAAACCATATCAGTTTAGTTTATGACTTGTTCTGGAGAAAGGTTGCTTTTCATCATTGGTCCTGTTGGTTGATTATGAAAAACAAAGATTACCAAGTAGCAGAAAATGCAATGTATGTTATGTAAAGTATATGCAGATGCCATTGTAGAAGATACGCAAGGAGCCTCCTTGCCCAGACAGCAGCAGTAAATCTTGAAATTTTATGTATGATTTGGGGCTCTTGCTGTTGTTTTTTTTATTTTTATTTTTTGAGAAGTTACACATTTCAAGCCAAAATAAGTAATTTGTTACAACTACCAATGCAGCGGTGGAAGGCAGGGTTTGAAAAGTAATGACAGCTACAAGACAGATCGTATTTATCTTAGATGGTAAGTCAAGGGTTGCATGCAGTAGGTTTATCACTATCTGACAGGTAACAAGATAAAGTCCAGGTGTTACACAGGGAGGTGGAAAGACCTGAAACAGGAATAAAGAATACTTTACATAGCATTTTTAGGGAACATTTGCAAACAATGCATCTGAGACAATGGAGAAGTTAGCGGGGAGTGAAACTTCTTGCAGGGATGGTTTGAGCCAGGGACAGGGGGAGGGAAAGGCGTACAGAGGATGAGGGAATCTTCCTGTCCCTCTCTGGTACTAGGAGAGGAAAGGGGGGTTTTCCTGAAGCTTTGGAGACGTGACTAATGACATGCTGGGCTCCTGTCCGTATGTTGATTAGCATTTGTGATTGCACTCAAATCCAGGGTGGAAGGCACTCAGGCATTCTCGGGAGGCCTCTAGTGCTTGCAGATTGGGGCTATTTTATCTGTTGCCTAGCTGAGATACAGCGTTCTCTGTCTCCTTGTCCCCCGTGTTTATCCCAGGTGACGCTCACAGCAATAGTTGCGTCTCCCTGTTCTGCAGCTCTTCAAGGAGGGCAGGAGAGGGATTGTTCGCTGGTGGAACCATTCGAAGCTCAGCTGAACCAGAGCCAGCGTCAGCTGGGGGTCACGTCTGCGTATCTCCCTGGGTAGAGTCCCTCATGCATTTGAGTGAGTAATGCTGTTGAACAGAGGGAAGTGTAATTTGGTCTCATTCTGCTCTTCTAATGCATCCCTTTGGGAGTGGTGAGGTTTGCACTGTTTTCCCTGTTGGAAGTTTCTTTCCTCAGTTAGTATTCAGACCTCAGAGTCTCTCCCATTTTTGTCCTGGTTTTGCTTCTTTGGAGCTATTTTGTTTTGGTTTTAGACTGTTGTTGTGTTCTCCTCTCACTTCTTGTCTCCCCNTTTTTTTTTTTTTCTTACTAGGGGAGCATAAGTGTTTCTGCTCTCTTTGCCTGTTCTGTAATGTAGGCTTGTTACCCACATCCCTGTTCTTGTACTGGGAAAGTCCTCTACAAACTGGCCTATCGTTTTGGTTATTGAGGTTTCCCCAGAACAGGATTGTGAGATCCTGGTATGAATCAGTTGTTGAGGTTAAGGAGTTAAGGGAAGTAGGCTGTTAAATATTGTATTCTGTGATGATAACAACTTTGGTTTCAGTATGAGATCCATGTACTTGGGCACAGACTGGGATTTTCCATAGGAAACATTTCCCAGGATAAAAGACAGCTAAGATGTATGTGGTTCTTTAATACAATCTTCAGAAGAGAGGCACGTGATTGAAATTGATTTGAATAATTACAGTTTCCACATACGTCCGATCCACAGATCAGTGCCCAGGTTCAATGGGACGGTGGAAAATAACATCAGACTGACTTGGGCTGGCACCATTACAGTTCCTGGAGCATGTGCGGGGAAGCACATTGAATTTTAAAAAGTTTCTTAAGTGTTCTGCAGCCTGGATTTTTGGCAAAAAAATGACCTGTGCTAATGGCTACCTAGTCAGTGATTCCTTAAAATACCCTGATTCCAAAAAGTGCTTCCCTCCCAGAAATGAGGCCTCTTTAGCTGGACCTGTTAAAACTGAGGCACCTAATTTTGTCAAACACCTAAAAAAACCTTAATCTTCCAGTTGATGTCATCCTGTGTCTTTCTAAATGCTGATCCAAACTCTGCTTGACCATTATGATTCATTTAGGGGTATAACATGGGTAGACATAGAGGATTCTGGTGGGTTCGATGTAGTTACGTGATTCTTTTTCTCTGGTACAACTGTATGGTGTCACCTCTTGCAGGATATAGAAAGGTAAGAAGCTGTATTCGTGGACTGAAGACTGGAAAGAGGATTCATTGATAGGTTTTTTTGTCCTTCCTACCCAGTTCTTAAAGGGAAATATCCCTTTTCCTCCATGTAACCACAGTACAGCCTAGCTGTATGATTACAGCAAGCAAGATATGGACACAGTCCACTTGGGAGAAACTGTCCTGAAGTCTTGGGGATGAGCACCTTCCTGGGATCCATCTCTGCTTGACTAATATCTTTTGTGTTGAGTCAAATGCCAGAGTCCCTAAGGAATTTGCCTTGGGAGTCTTTTTGGTTTACCCTCATTCAGCAAGGTGTGAGGATCGTGGTTGTCATGCATTTGAGAAATGATTGCAGGTTTCTTTACAGCTGGAGCTTTTTATGATCTCTTATTGTGCAGAAACTGTAAAATAGCTTAACTTTTCATAGGAGAAAAGGGCCACTTCCCAAGCGTGGTAGAGGTGTGTCTGTTGCAGTGGGGTATTTGCTGCTCTTGTCTTTCTGCTTCCTGTAGACAAGCACTCTAACTCATAAACAGCTAACAAGTCTGGTAAAATGTTTTCTAACATGATTTATGAGTGGCTACTGGTTCTCCAGTGCAGTGGTTTGATGTAGAAGGAGAGAAACTGATGACTAGAAATGTCGTTTTCACCAGCAGTTGCATGCTCTCTCCACTCCAGAACATCAGCGTCTCTGGCCTGAGCAGTCAGAGGAGGAAGCGGACAGAGGTAGCAAGCTGTGACTTGCAAGCGGATGTGGTTTTACCACAGCACAAGGACTTAGGAAATGAAGGAAGGACTTCGTTAGAGTCCTCAGAGTACCAGCTAAACACTGAGACTTTGGGATCAGTAAGCAGCGGCACTGGAGAGTTCTTAATAAATCGGATTATAATCAAGGACTTGGAAAAAAAAAAAGTCACTGAGTAGTTCTAGAAAGGCTTGCATTAGCATGGCTGACTGTGGTAGTGAAAATGCAAGTCACTTTGCAAGAGTGACAGAAGTATGGTGCAAGTCATAGCAAAGAGAAGAGGGAGGGACAAAGTAAGGGCATGTGGCCTTCAGACATCATCAGAGCGTCAACTCCTCCTTATCCACAGAGGGTGGCAGAGTCCTAAAAATGTCTTAAATAGCTTTGAGACTGAGACAGCAACACGAATGGGATGATGAGGCATGACACAGAGCAAATAAGCATTAGCAAGTCAGGGTAAGTACCTTAAAAAATGGAAGAGGGAAAGTTGCTGGAAACAAACTAAGGAGGCAGAAAATGTCTTATTGTGGCTTTTGCCTGCTTTTGGGATAAACACACAACACCAGCATTATCACTCTGTCTAAATGCTTTTTCACTGGTTTGACAAACTAAGGTGAAATGAATTGGGTAAAACATACTGGTGCACAGCCTGGAGGTGCAAGGAGCCAGGACACATCCTGGGCCATGGGAGGAAATAGGGTTTCTTGCGTTGGCCGAAAATCAGCCAGTATTGCAAGGCACAGGGAGCACATGGTCAATCTCTGTGACTGAGCCAGCAGTGAACAGCCCATATAGAGCAAACAGCAGTCAGTGAGGTGGGCTGTGCAGGGGCAGGGGGTGGGCGAGCTCTGGGGGTGTTCGGACAGGCTCTGCTGCTGTGCCAGCGGGGCAGGCTCTGTAGAGGTCGGGCTGAGTGCTGCTGCTCTGTCACTGCTTAATGTGATAAGAGAAGGGAGCAAGTTGGGGAGGAAGGATGTGATGAGCTCTGTTAGCAACCCAATGGAGGCTTGACTGCTTTTCATACTATTGGTGGGTATGAGCCAAACAGCTTGGGTGGTAATGGGAGCTTCGTGGTGAGTCCTAATAAACCTTGCTTAGAGGGGGTCAGCGTTATGAGCCATGGATGAGCTAATGCAGTGAGACAGCTTTGCTTTGGCTCAGAGGCAGGTAGAATTTGCTCATCTCTGTTCAAGTTGTACAATGCCTTCATCAGGATAGGGAAGGACAGCTGGGGAATCATTTTAAGTTACATGGAGAGAGTTGGAAAGAGTTATATTCCTTCTACTGTAGAAGATAGGATGTTGGTTGACCTGGTACAACAGCACTCCCTGCACTGGAGCGAGTTTTTGTTTCACTGACAGAGCTTACGCAAACATTATTTGCAACCTGCAGAAGGACGGTGCTCGGAGGAGAGGGAGCAGGGATCGCAAGGCCTGGTGGAGAGCAAACCTGTAGTTAGAGAAGGCAAATAGGATTTGGGAACAACTGGATAAAAATACAGGAAAATGAACAGATGTATCCAATTCTCAACTGCCTGTCTGGAAACTTCATACTGAAATGCGAGGTGAAGTCACATCTGGAGAGAAGTTACTCCATTATTTTAAAATATACCAGAATGGATGCATTAGCAATATGATAAATATTTTCAGAGCAAATTCCTCCCTTGCCTGTATTCCTCAGTGGGTCACCTCTTCTTGATATCCTGTTTCCTCATTTCTCTTATTTTGTTCTTGAAGGAAATGTTCCTTATGTATGAACACAGCTGGCTTTAGTAGGGCTGTGGGGAGGCAAAATTCGCTTTTGAGTTCTTCCCTCACACAGGAAAGGAAAACTGGCTCCTCAGAGACATTGTGGATGATATTGGCAGTAGTAACTTGTTTCAGGCCATGATACATGGTTTTAATTACGCTTTTTTACATGTCTGTCTTATGAAAGCTTATCCAAATGCCCTATTTTTTATTTTTGGAAATGCCGCTGTAGGTAAATCAGAATCATCAATCCTGGATACAAATGATTTGCTCAAAAATCCAACAAGTTTCTGTGCCTTTTGGCAATATATCATGATGCCTGCTGCTCAGTGAGACTTTACTCTAGTGAGCACAGGGGAACCTCTTCCCTTTTGTTTGTTTGTGTGTTTGTTTGTTTGATCTGGCTTATTTAACTGCTGGTCATTCAGCCTTACTTAGTTTTGCCCTCCCTGGCTTTTTGTGACCATTAGAATGGGAATAATTACTGTGAGGTTTTTTTTCCTTGCTTTTAAACATTTATAACATCCATTTAGGAAAAAAAAAAAAGTCAAATGTGTTCTGTTCTAGTCTTCTCTTCCGCTACTGCAATAAAAATTAATCCACTTCTAGCACTTGGAGGGCAGGAGGCAAAGCTGAAATATTGGGTTTGGATTAGCCATTCCTATTAGCCAGCCTATCTGTGTTACAACCTTTTCTTTTTGCCCATTAGGATTTCACTTTTGGGGTGGTTTTGGTTTGTGATTTTTCATATGGCATATGAACAGGAGGAGAAGAGAGACATGGGACAGGCTTCAAGGGTCTGATTTTATTATGCTTTTTGTTGCTGTCACTGCTGCAGCAGTATGGGTGTCTCTAGTAATCCCTTAGTTGATAAAGACTTTACACCCAGATTCACCATGCTTGTTCTTGCTGTGAGTATAGCCGCCTTTTTTGGCCTGGACTGCAGCAGAGATGGAAATGTAAAGCAGAAAAGTCCTTCTTCCCCATTTCTGAACTGAAAGACAAAAATCAGGGACAGTAGAGATCTCTGAAGATTCATTTCTTTAGCCTTCACTAGCACATGGAGTGAAGGTTTTACGTCTTAGAGGGCTGCTGCTTTCCTGTAAGAGAACATTAGACCAAGTTTAGCAAAGCTGAAGCCCTCATTTTACTCAGTATTTCTGGAGAATTTGCAAAGCCAATCCAGAAACCTTATTATCCCACCGTAGGTTTTACACTGGAGGAAGACTTCACTCCCCAAATGGAGACAAATGGAGTGCTTCAGAATGTCCTTGGCCCTGCACTTTTTGCAGTCAGAGTGTCAGTGGCTCGGATGATATTTTGGATAAAGTCTGAAATGATCCTCTGGAAGGGTCAAACTGCCATGTGGAGCCCCTTGATAGAACAAGGATTTCCAGACGTCACTGTGTTCTGCACTTGTATGGGTGTCCATGCAGGCAGGTGTGCAGGGCACTGGGCATCTGTAATTCCAGGGAAGGTTGAGGGAAACTGCAAGTGTTCCAGGTACCTGAAAACCAAGAGCATGTTGGGCTGATAATTTTGCCTGCTTTGTTTCACTTGTATCCTTTGTTAACAAAGAGTAGTCTAGAGGGAAATAGTCTATTATTAATATTTAATTTCCTCCTATTACAGTAAGCAGATGACCTAAAAGATCATTTAGCCAGCAGCCAATAATAAAGCAAATAGGGGAACCAGAAAAAGTATGTCTTAGTTAGATGGGTGATGCCTCCTTCCTCCCCTCTTTCCTGCCCCACTCAGCCTCATCTTTTCATCCTTAGATAGGAGGCAGGAGTGAGGCTGCTCTCTGACAGCTCTAAGCACACTGGCTTCGTGTGAGCAGTCAGGGACATGGGGAAGCTGCTCTATGTGAAGTGTTCATAAAACATCGAACTTCAGAAAGGAAACTGTTTAGCAACGCAGAGAAGTGCTACCGCTGCCTTCCCTATCATTCTCCCCAAAAGGACAGCTGTTTTCATTATGTTTTACAGATGGAGTGTTTTGCAAATTTGTGTACTGCCTGTGAGCACATTGGCTCATTTATTGTGACTTGATCCTCTAAAGAAATGGGGAGAGACAAGATTTCTTAGAGTCTTTGATTTAAAAGATAGGGAGATTCTCTTTGAGCTGAAGGGATTTCAAAGAGAGGATAAAAACTGACAAGCATCTCCCCCTCCAGGCTTTGGAAAGTAGGAAACGTGATTTAGCAGCACCAATTTTTCTGCTTACAGCCATGTGTGAATTCAAGGGTTTTCCCTAGGGGAGTTAGGTAATCTGTACATGGCTGGTACCTGGGAAGGGTCGTGTTGTCAAAAGGAGATGCTAGATTGTGATCTGTGGAATGAGCCTTGCTGAAGATTCCCCCATGGCCTCCTGAGCTGCCTGCTGCCTTGCTTACCCTGTCCCGAAGCAGATGAGGAGAAAGCAATCCTCTCTGGTGCCCGGGGAAGCTGCAGACTGTCACCTACGTGCCCATAGACTGTCTTGGGTGCCCTGAGGGCTGCTGATCCTCTGGGTATTTTGCTAATATCTGAGAGTAGCTGTCAAACTGAAGTGTCACAGAGATTGTCATATATGTCAGCCTGGCATGTGGAGCAGAGGGTTCATCTTCTCTGTACCAGTGTGACAGAGTGTGGGCATCCAAAACCGGGATGCCTGAACTCAGCCTGAAGGGACCAAGAGGAGGAAATGAGCTTGTTTGAGGTGGGTGATTTGAACCAAGCAGTGGCCAAGGGCTCACCTCGATGCTTTTGGCACTCGGGAGAGAGAAGGGGCAACACCTTCGTCCAAAGCTGACTGGAGATGCCAAACAAAAGCTTGCTTAGGCTCCAGTGGTGAATTGCTTCATGGGAACGTGCTGTTCAGATGCTTTATTGAATTTTCAAGGAGCAGTTTTTCATTGGGCCTGAAATATGAGAGAGAACAGAGTGTTCCAAGTCACTAAAAACGAACAGAGCAACAGCTTTACAGGTTTGTGAGTGGCAAAAAAAGGTTTATTTAATAATGAGGAAAAGGCCGGAACATAGCCCAGGGTATCAAGAAGGAATTAATCCAATTAACAATATAAAACATGGGCTTAAGAAGAAATACTAATTGTAGCTGTCCAGCAGGTTGTGTGATACAGGTTATTTTTCTTAAGTTTCAAGAAGCTTGCAATATTGATCCCTCAAGGGCCTGAGATGTTAAATATACGCTTCCCAGGTGAGTGAAGCAGGTTGTTAATTAATTTTATCTTGTGAGACCTGGTTGCTGAGCCTTTGGGTCTTGCATGAAGTAGATGATTCTGTAATAAATTTTGTATTGCCTCTGGATATATGTCTTCTTCTCTAGGTGGTCTGTATTTCATTTTGTCCCTGTGCAGTGAATTTCTAGCCATATGAGCAGAAAGACGGAGTCTGTTCTGGTTTTAAAGCAAGTTGCAAATACTTGTACAATTAAAGACTTGCTACCATGTTGGGTGAAAGCTATAGCAGGCTGACACTGCAAGAGATGAATGAGGCGAGATGGGTGAGTTCGGGTTGAACATGGGAACCTGCCGGGTTGTGGCACCTTCTGTAAGTAGCAGGTGAGGCCTCTGATGCGCTGGGCTTGTGTGGCTAATAATTGCTTTTTCAAATGTCAGTGGCTACTGCAGAACCACTGGTGCTGAAGCAGACACAAAATGTTGTTTCATTGTGGCTGGGACACCTGCTCAGCTCTGGTCATTTCTCTTGTGAGACGTGCTGGCTCTGCAGAACTCTCCAAGTGTTTTCTGGCCCATCTGAGAGCAGAGGGTGGAAGGACATGTTGTCCTCTTCTGGACATAGCATCTCACAGATTGCTTCGGAATAAATGGCTAGGGCTTAGGTTGAAGAATCAGGCCACTGTTTGTGAAGGGGATTGGGAAAGAAGGGAATAAACAAATTCAGAGATAAAAAATTCAAATTTAACATCAGACCATGAAACAAACAGTTGAAGCAGAAGGTTAAAAGCTCTGTTGTGTCAGAAAACAACATGTTATGTGGTCATTAAACTTTGGATGCCAGCGTCATGCTTTTTCAGGGTACATGCAGAGCTGTAGGCAATCCAGCTTTGTCTTTTTGCTGAACTAGTAGTATGTGGGGGACCTCCGCAGTGTAGGTTTGTTACTTCCCTCCATGTCCTCTTGGAAAATGAGTTTGAGATGAGCCCTTGAAAAGAGTCAGGTTAAACAAAATGCATCTGGGATTAATATGGATTCATAATCCTACTAAAGGAAGTTCTGAAATGGTGAAGAATATCCCATTAATTTTGCTTTGATCCTCTTCGCTGAGGTGTACGTGGTATGAATATGAGGTGCAAAAGCAACATAGCAGGACTTTAAGTAAATCCTCTCAGCATCAGGATTAACGTAACCAGTTCTCAGGCTGGCTTCTTTCAAAAAGCAGTTTCTTCCGTCTTTGACTTCATCTCAGAGTAGCTTGTGGGGTGTTTATGGTGGTTTTATTTTACATAGCCATAGTTTTGGTCCAAGTATGTCATGGTAATTTGTTAAATTTTTCTAAACTTGTCCTGACATGGGAGTTTGGTTATGAGCTTGACCTGCATGGAAACATGTGGGCATGTTAGGAAGCAGAGAGGTGTACGCTCCCCGCTCCATTGCCGGAGTATTACCCCATCACCGTCTCTGCTGCCGTGATGCTAAGGGACATGGGAGCTCACACCTGCTTCAGAGCCTTCAGGCACAGCCATGTGTCGTACCTCTGACAGGCACACACACTCTCTTTCTCTTACGGGCCTGTTTTGCCTGCTGCTTCCCTTGTTTCTTGGGTTTTTTTCTCCTGCCAACTTTTTCCCGTCTTTTTTACCCTTTCTTGCTCTCACACACACACACACACAAAGCATTGGTTATTTTTCATCTTGCCCTTTCTGTTTTCTCTCCTTCCAGATTTTCTTTATTTCTATCTTGTATTAATTCTAATCCCCTTCCCTGGAAGTCAGGCTGGGGCCGGGGGCGGGGCGGGGGGAGTTTTCGGTATCACTGCTTTGAGACAAACCTATTGGGATTTGTAATGGACAATGAGATGCTAGCAGAGTGATGTAGGAGCATGTCACTGACATCGCTGAAATACAAGAAAGCAGAAGCAATCTTTAGGAGGTCAGTGGAAAACTGCAGTTTTTGCTAAAGGAAGATAGACAATATAGAAATTTCTTGGGGTTTTTTGTTCTTCAGAAAAGATTAAATGGATGATCTTTATCTTCCTCTTAATAGCTAGATCACAAACTAATCTCTTTTGTTGATTTCTTCCACACAAACCAAACAAAACACATAAACAAGATTGC
Organism: Pandion haliaetus; assembly: GCA_013401275.1. Lineage (NCBI taxonomy): Eukaryota > Metazoa > Chordata > Aves > Accipitriformes > Pandionidae > Pandion > Pandion haliaetus. Next base: position 42,663 of record VYZV01035727.1, on the reverse strand, counting down.
TGAAGGTGGAGAAAAAGTTAGATTTTTGAAGCACATCCAAACCACTAAGAATCACTCACTTTCCTTTCAAATGCAGCATTAGCAATAGAGCTCTAAATCAATGAAAGGTCTAAAATTAGATTATATTCCTGAGATCAGATGTGAATCACAAGTTAATTGTATTTTCTTTTATTATCACTGTCTTTACCCTTTTATTTTATCCCGAGAAATTAGGTTTCTGACTTGAAAACAGAGTGAGCTGTGAAGGCATGAAACCCTACTGGGTTAGACCACACCAGATCACCTGTGGATGGGGTCCCAAAAATGTTTTGTTTTGGAGGCTCATGTTGCATCTGAAACTGAGCTCAAGTGATTTATCAGTTAGTGCTGTGTCTCTCTCTCCCCCAGCCCTCTGGTGTTTCAAGTAGCCATTTTCTTAAATTAATGAGACAATATTACTGGTAAAGCTTGCTAAATAAGGTTTAAAACCCATTCTAGAAATGACAGGGTAGGACAGCAAACAATTCTCTCTTGACTGTGGCACAAGGCTCAGGGAACTGTATTCTCCATTGCTATACTTTTAGCTGCAACTGTAGTGAAATGCCCATATCTGAAAGCAGAGGTATGAGGTGACCTGCAAGATTAGCATGTGAGTGAGGCATGCAAGCATGTAGATGATGTGTATCCGTTCATATGAAATGGTAGCTGTAGGGCCTATGTTTCCTTGCAAGTGGCACCAACTTTAGTCCCAGATTTGTGTGCACGATCCTGCAGGAACATGAATGTATGCCTGAGAGATGACGTTGGCATTGTGCCTATGTGTGTGTTTCTGGGAGAGGTGTATCTTGGTGAGTGTGTTTCTGGCTGACTGTAGTTGAAAAATGATGCTGACTTGAATCTGTGGAGGCAACAAACACTATGGACAATGCAGGTATAATGAATAAATGGTTTGCTTGTAGGATAAAGATTTACGTGAACAAAAAAGAATGGCATTGCAGAGACCCTTGCAGGGAGTGTGCATACTCGGCAGAAAAGTCCTCAAAGATGTCACTGCCTAACATACCTCGAACTATTCTCCCTGCCACTGATCACGTTCCAGTATCTGTGCCCTTGAAGGAAAAACTGGGTATGGCAACAGAGTGGTGACCATACATGCCAGCAACATAACCCCATTATGAATGAAGGTTCATGTCATTGCAGAGCAGCGTATTGGTGCAACACGTTTTTGTGGCAAAGTACATGAGGGTGGGCAGCACGTGATGGCTCGAGTCTTGTGTTTGTGATCAGAGGGAGACAGGTGTATGTAAAAAGGCTCCTCCACCTTTCCTCTGTGCAGCCACGGCACTTGCCAGGGCGTAATTAGTGGGCTCTCATGTTTCAGGGCAGACTATTGAGCAGCTGCTGAAGTGCCAGCTCAGTTGGTAGCCTCAAAAACAAAACATTCCTTGTTTCTCATCACCACTGTGAAATACTGCCTCCCTGAACCTTGGGTTTGGCCCTGCAGCTTTCAGGACAGACAAAATGTGAGATTTTTTGCCAATGATGTATTCTTCTAGGTCTGTTTAATATCCGTTATCAATTTAATGTGCCACTTTAATGAGATTTTGCTTTTTCCATGTCTTCCGTAGAGCTGATTACTTAGCGTATGTGGTTGGTGTTTGTTTTGTGTTTTTTTTTAAAGGAAACTACAACTGAAGAAGTTGAATGTTTGCTTCAGCTGAAGAGAATATTTCCCAAGTCCTAGTGGGAAAAGGTGAAAAAGAGAACTGGAGGATGTTGCTAGTAGGTATGTACATGACAGGAAGCCATGACTAGCAGTGTGATTGTCAACAGGAAACAAAAAGTCACAGCCGATGCGACGCTGCCATACAATACGCTTTCTGTGTCGTGTTGCCTGCTGGACTTTGTGGCCTGGGGAGCAGTGTATGTCTACGAGAGATATCCTCCTGTCCATTTGTCTGCTGGAGTTTGAATTATTCTGCATCTGGTTAATCCACTTTGCTGGAGTTGGCAAGCCCTGGGTTTTTTTTTCTTGACACCTGCTACTGTAAAGGTCTTGAACAGCTATGGGGAAAAAACGGTGCGTGTGAGCAACCTTCATCGGCTGGCAGCTGAGTGCTCTTCAGACCCCAGACAGCTTTGAGGTGTCTTGGCTGTTCGGTGCTCTGCAGATATGAACGCTGAGCTTTTCTGGCACGTTCTCACATTGGCCTGGTCGTTCTCACCATGCTAGTACATGGGAAAGAAGACTTCCTCTCAGACATAGCTTACATCATCCTGGAACTGGTCATTGCAGTGCTGGCCATCCTGGGGAACATCCTGGTCTGCTGGGCAGTCTATCTGAATAGCAACTTGCAGAACGTCACCAACTATTTTGTGGTGTCCCTGGCTGCTGCTGACATTGCCGTGGGCGTGCTGGCAATCCCCTTTGCCATCACCATCAGCACTGGCTTCTGTGCCTTCTTCTATGGCTGCCTTTTCATTGCCTGCTTCGTCCTGGTCTTGACTCAGAGTTCGATCTTCAGCCTCCTTGCTATTGCCATTGACAGAATCATTGCAATCCGCATACCCCTCAGGTAAGCACGGGTTGGGCTGGGGGGACAGAGGGGAGTGAGGGTGGAGAGGGATGAACGTTAGTGAAAACAACAGATCTGGGGATGAATCGAGGAAGGAAAAGTTAAATGAGGATCAGCACTTTTGTAATTTGAAAATAAATTTTCTAGGTCTTGAAACCTAGAATCTTTCTTGGCTGCCGGATTTTCTGGTTGCTTCTTTTTCCAGTTCTTCTCTGTCCTCATATGGTGTATGCCCATGGCATCACAACAGCACTGCCTGGGAGCTGCCATTCCATATTTAGACAGGATCATGCGGTAACCTCAGTAACCTGTGCTCTGAGCTGCAGCCAACAGCACCAGCAGGATCACTGTGGGAAAGTGGAGCTAAAGCAATACATGGTGGAGGGCAGAAAGGGGGTGAGGTCAACTTGTCTCCTTCCCCATGGGGAGAAAGGGGGGCTCTGCCTGCAGCTGTAGCAGCAGGATTGTGGAGAGTGCAGATGGGGGTTTTATCTTGGGGGTCCATTAAATGTGAAGGTAGGAGAAGCAGCAGGCTATGAAGAAATGGGCCTTAGGAAGATTTGGACTAGCTTAGGCACTGCCTCTGGAAGCAAAGCATGTATAAGATCAAGGCAGAGGCTTGTCCCAATCCAGGCCAGGTGGTTATTCTGTGGTCTGTACTCTGGAGTTTAAAGGAAGAAAAGGATGTTTCAATATTAGAGCTTGAAAGCTGAATGTGACTAGCTGCTACTTTGTGTGCAACCAGGGAGGCTGATGTGAGACAAGTGGAAGTTTTGCCACATGCACAGGGGCTGCTGCTCAGTTCAGTTTTCCAGAAGCACACTGTTGTGACAAGATATATCTGACTGTGGGCATGAAGCAGCATTGCATTTTGTGGGCTGGGTTTGAATGCTGTGTGACAATGCTTCCAAGTCATTCAGTAAGCTCGAAAGATGTAGAGGAAGCCCCGGGAGAGGCCGGTGCAGGCAAAGTGTAGGAGTCTCGTTCCTTCCCGCCTTGTCCTTAGGAGGATGCAGCACGCTCTCAGGAATGGAGAGACTTGCTTCCTATCCTGAACAACAAATGTGGCTGCAAGAATGGAACAAATTTCTGATTGTTGTGCTGTCAAGTTTGAGGTTTTGGACATCCTCACTCCTGTTGAGCTAAAATCACTTGTGTTGACCTGTGCAATTTAGTTTTGCCTCTTGTGAATACTTTGGTCATCCAGCACTTATGTCAACTGACACAAACCTCCCATTCAAAAATAGAAAGCATTCTTTTCCCTAGAGCTGTGGAGATTTCCTTTCCATGTGGACCAGTGCAGCATAGTCTTTCCTGAAGCCTTGCCTCAGCAAGCTTGTGCTGCTGTAATGTAACCGTTAATTGTTGGTTTCCAAACCTATAGTCATAGCTGTTACAGCCTCTAGTTTTGATGTAGTTGTAAGGAATAACTATTGCATTCCATTGCGGAGAAAACTCTGTTGATATTAGTTACCTATAAATTGGACTGTGTCCGCTTTTCCACAGTTCTACATATAGATGGTTTCAGTTTATAAACCAAAATAATGATAAATGGTAAAGAAACATATGTAGAGTAGCCCTCAGGAGCTTGCCTCTGAAATGATTTTGAGAAGGGCTGATGTCTTTAATTCATCTCTCATGACCTAACTCTGAAGACTTTTGCTGACAGTTTAAGCACTCTTCTTGCTAAAGGATGACTTGCCAGGAAAAGGATTTTAAAAATCTGTATTTCTGCCCATTTTTGGGGGTATCACTGTAACTATATTTTCTTGAAAATTTAATTTCCTGGAATAACCAAGGTGAAGAGTCCTTTAGAAAAATCAGACTTCATCAGTGCTGGGCACGGTACCAGTTTCACTATTTTGTTTTTGAAAAAACAGAGCACACCCTCTTCCACCCCAGAACAGTGGAGTTGATTGGATGCAGAAACCCACAGGTAGATCCATGGGTTCCTCCCCCTCCTTGTCCTCTGCTGGTTTGTCCTTTTACAGTAGGAGTGAAGAACTTGTCAATTGTGTTTCCCCTTAAGAATTTATGGATGAATAAGCATTAGATTTATAGCCTCAGACATGCTGAGAAGGTGAAAGCTGATTAGCTGAAGAGGGAAATGTGGTATGATTCAGAATGCTCACATCCTCGTTTTTTTCTTTTTCTAATATCTGGTTGTCTCAAAAATGTGTTAAACCATTGGAAGAAAAGTTCTGCCACTAAAGATGCAATGTTTTCACCCCATGCTTTAATGCCTGGGAAAGCCTCTTCTCCTCAGAGGGCAAGAAAGGGAACACCAGGCATTCCTAATATTCATTAGATGAATGCTCTTAAAAAAAAAGAATAAATCAGACTTCCTTCATTGTAGCAAAACCGAAAAGGACCAAACCTATTTTTGATTCTTCTTTTTCTTTTTAACTGTTTCATGTCTGATTTGTCCTAAGGAAGGTAACCACATGTCTCAGTGGATACATCTGTGGATGTGTACTCCCACACAAATAAACTGTCAGTATTAAGGAGGCAGAAGAGCGGGATTTCTGATACTGCTTGTTTTCGGACTCCTCCGTACATAATCAGACTTATCTTTGGAATGATTTTTCTGTGGATAAAAGACCCAAAAAAATGCAGTGAGGAAAGACATCTATAGGTAAAATTTAAAAATACAGAAAAACTTATGGGTTCTACCTTTCAAATTATTAAAATACTGTGTAGAATTTGATAAACTTTCCAAAAGTTCTCAAATGCTTTGCTGAATTCTGCCAGGTTTTATACAAATATAACACTCTGCAGGTGGCAATAAAGCACTCCTAAGGAAGTGAGTCGGAGCCATTGTTTGGTCTAGGATAAAATCCGAACTGTGTCTCTAACATCGCAGGTACCTGAAAACCTACGCTCGCTGATATAAAACCACTAAGGTGTTCTAAACAAAACTGACTGGGAGTCTGAGCTCCAGGATGAAGTCATGGGCCAAGAACAATTGCCGCTTTCCAGGCTCTTTGGTGCCAGCAAATGCTCCTCAGGCACAGTGCCCAGCCACGTGTTCTTGTGCAGGCATTTGTAGTACAGATAATCCCGTGGTGAAGGACAGGTAGCTCTGATGCACTGGAAAGAGAGGAGACATTTTTCTTCCTGCAGCCAAACAGAAAAGTTTTCTCAGGTTACTGCTTGCTCTGTGTGCTGAATTCAGGTATTCACCTGTGGCATAAATACTTACGCAGGTCATACAGTGCCAACTACAGTAACTTGCTGAAGTGCAGACCTTTTTGTCTGATGAAAGTTGCTTTGGAGACGACTGCCTAAGCTACTGGGATGCTTCTCTGGGAAAGCTCCCTGATGTTTGGAACATTGGGACAGATTTATCCCATGTAGCGGTGATTGAAACTGTAGCTCTGAGGTTGCGTTGGGATGCTTTTCTGCCAGAGGCTAGGGGAGCTGGACATGAAGAACTGGCTTCTCAAAGTCTGGGGTAGGAAGAATAAGGGAGATGAACGCAAACCCTGAATAAAACATAGGACATGGAAGGGACCTTTGTGCTGAGAACAGTCTGTCTCAGCCGTTGCTTTAATTCTCAAGGGTTGCCTTCTCAAATGCTCATATACGAGCATCTTAATCAGTGAATCGGGGTTTTAATGTCACTTTGAGCTATATCCGCACTTATTCCTTTCCCTGCTCACCATAAACGTTTTGACTTTATGACAAGCATCTCCTACACGCGCTCATGGTTGTGTCGGATTATGGGCAGATTCAGCCTAATATGAAAGAAGGATAATTCACTTCCTCCTTTGAACAAGCGTGGGCATGGCTTTGAAAGCAGTGCCGGCTGTCTATGGCTTCATGGGCTGCAGTGGAACTTGCTGTTACCAAGGCTTTAGTCTGGAAGCTGATCGTGCCACGAGCAAAAAGAATGGTGCCTGTCCACCTGTATTGCTTCTGCTGTTCAGAGCCCTGCGCCCACCTGTGGGATCCCACCTACTCTGTCTCCGTAGCATAGACAAGCACTAGTATCAGTTAGCACCTGGTAATAGGGGAGAAAGTTTCCTGACTGAGAGTTCTGGGAAAGGGTTGTTTAGATGGTGCACAAGAAGGTCTGGGTTTCATTTCTTGCTCTGCTGCAAGATTTCCTGGATGATCTGGGATTATCAGTGTTTCTCATTTCCAGATACATGTAATAGGGATAGAATATTGCCTCCTATGACTGCAGCTGCCTGAGGTGGGGGCTGTTGAGTGGATGTGTTCAGTGAACAGTGTTTTGTAGTGATTTGTTAAAAATCATTGAGCACTGCTGGAATTCAGATCAAACCCCAGCGCTCCCAACGCTGAGCGCAGGCTTTCTGGTGTGACGTGGTAAAGGTGGCTGAAACGTGCTGCATGCATTGCAGAGCCATCTGGCTAAGACGTGTGGTGCTGTCAACCAGAGGTGAGTTGGGAAGACAAGCAGCAGGCTGCTTGGATGCTGTGACGAAGAGTTAGGCCAGCTACATATCATGCAATGCATAAAGATTTTTAACTTCTAGCTGAGGACACTGTAATTCTTATACCAGCTCTGTCTTCCAGCCAGCTTGATAGTTTATGAATCAGGCTGGTGAGGTACTACACTTTGTGCAGGAATCATTGTCTCGATGACACAGAGCTTAGGCCAAGGACTCAGACGTGTCACATCCTCAGCCAAGTTACTCTAGGCAGCACAGATGAGTTGTGTGTTCACTAAGGGCAGCTGTTCTCCTGGAGTCAGTTTGCTAGCCTGATGGCTGGGAGAGCAGCAAGGCAGATGAAATTGTTTTGGGGAAAACATCCACATTTGCCTGTGGTCGTCAAAAGTGGGTTTTGTTTTCTAGAGGAGTGGGGTGACCCTATCCCCACACCCAACTCCACCGTGAGTGCCCCTATGCTCTGCGCTAATGTTTTTTGTGTCTGGAATTTCACAAGTAGAAGTCGTTGTTTGTGTAGCAAGTCCAGTATTTCCAGGAAGCACGAGAACTGCTTGTGCACAGACAATCCAGTGCTGTCTGGACACATCAGACATGCTACAAAGTCACCTGTCAGCTATGCAGAACATGGGTTGTAGGTGTGACCACCTCCTCTCAGCAGGATGTGTCTGCTGCATAGGTGCCAGCAACTCACAGTATGCATGAAGCTTCCTGGAAGCCCTGAATTTACCGTGCAGAGCTGTACAGCACTGGGGATACAGAGAGTAGCTTTGGCCTGGCTGCTATGAGCCTAGGAAGATGCCTAGACAGGTGCACAAACTCTTAAAGGCCAGCCTGGTGACATCTCTAAGTGGACAAAAAGAATGAGTCCAGGAAAGTCCACCTGGACAATACCCTACTGCAGCCAAGTCAGCCAGAGGTGTCTCGTGGATCCTAGAAATTAAGCTCTCTCAAGCGAATGAACGCTTCTCAGTGGGTACCTGGCCAACGTAGTGCCACACACTATGTCACAAGATGCCATGAGCTTTCTCTTTTAACCCTTGGAGATACTGACCAAGGCATTACGGAAATGCACTCACTGATAAGTTGGTAATTGCCACTGCCAGCACAATACACTGCAGCTGGAAAGCAGGCGGCTGCTTGGGTTAAGTGCTGTTCCTAAGCCTTGTAAAGTTTGTTGCATGGGAATCCCCAGAGGGTAAGAGGGAGGGAGAAGTGGGGGGGGTGTTTGCCTGGAGCGGTAATGAATATATTTTTAGTGGAAGGGAAGGGACATCTCTAGTCGTGGGATAACAGCTGCACAATTTCAAAATTCCTATGACAAGATGTAGCCAATTCCAGGGCTGCAGGGTTTTGAGGGGGTTTTTTTGTTTGTTTTTTATTTTTCCAAGCTTCAAGTGCCTTCAGCCAATGTCTTGCTCCCTGAGTATAATTTTCAAAGCTCAGATACTGTTTTGCTGTGTTGATGAGGTCTGAATGTGAGCAGCTCCCTGCTACCATTCATGCTGTGCCCTTAGCATCCCCTAAGCATTGAGCAGGACCCACTACTTGCTGGAGAAACCTTTTTATCTCTCAGAATCAGCTGAATCCCTCCCTTATTTCTGGAAGGAAGATTTCAGTGTATTTTGGGTACTGGGAATTGTGTGGTTGGCTCCCTCCCTCTTTTCTGATTTTGAAATGCAACTGAGGAAGGGAGACTTAAGCCTGCCAGGTCTTGTGTGGAGCCAGGTTTTTTCCAAGGCCCATCAGCAGGTATTTAAAGCACGTGCAGGATCTCATTCTGTACTGTGCCCGGCAAAAGCAGCCTTTCTCCTCCCCTGTCTTGAACTTGCATTGGGATAGGAGCATGAACCTGTGGGAGCAACTATTTCATTGAGACATGGAAAGATTTCTATGGCTTGTTGGATTATTATTTTTTTTTATGTTTGTTTGCTGAGAGACTTCTGGGGACAGAGGGAGAAGGAGCATTGGGTAAACACTGGGAGCCCAGCACTACTGTTGTCTGATTGCAGACACATGGGGTCAAGTACAGTGTGGGACCCACGCTGGACAATGTGGGAATCTGGCCATCTACTTTCCATGCTAAGCATTACCAGGGGAAGGAAATTGCATTGAAATGTTAAACTGCTGCCCTGATTTACATTTTCAGAGAGAAGAACTGGTGGAGTCAGCTCAGGACTTGCAATAACCTGTGAGGCCTTGGGAACTGGCCGATATTTCAAACAAACCAAGGTCCCTGGCTGCACTGTCAGATTCTTACCATGTTGCTTATTGTCTCTTTCAACAGATCTTGGAGAATTTACTGCTAAGAGCACTTGCTTCAGCCAGGCATATCAATACCTCCACCACTGAAGTCCCCTTTGGTGTGTGCAGTGCAGCCCGCAGCACACCTGTAGTCAGAGCACTGTCCTCAGCTTAATTCCTCCTTTCTGAGAAAGACATGGGGTCAGCTTAGCTGGGCTGGTGAGGAAAACTGCTGACTAGTCTCAGTTATTTAAGGAAGGTTGGTGGTGCTTACCTTCCTGAAAGTGCTGTTGTGGAGCAGAGTGAGGTGCTGTGCAAGGCAATGCCAGCTTGGCTTCTGTGATTGAGTCAGCAGAATTTCCCTGGAGTGCACCTGAACGTGGACACAGGGCTGATGGCACTGTGTCTGCGAGTTCTTTTGTGCTATCTGGCTTACAAATCTACTGCAAGACAGACGTAGCAATTCCATGCTGCAAGAATGCTCCTTCAGCAGGAGAGCCATGGTGGCCTTCATCACCAAGGGTCAGAGCAGTGCTGTTGATTATCCAGGCTGCAAGATCTATGTGCGTGACCAATAGGGCTGGTGGAGTGAAGGAACACAGATGAAAACTTTCCCTGCTTTTCTGTCACCTATTCACTGCCTAAAGGAAAGGGAGGGAAATAGGTGGCATACAATATCACCATGGAGTCCCTGCTGTGCTGTGCTGTGTGAGTTCAGCACAGCAGTTCAAAGGCCCATCTGAAGAAGCAGATGCCTTTCTTGCTGTCTTCTGGGCCATTGGGCCATTGGGAAGTTGCTTGGGTGTCTGGCTTGTTGAATGATACTGATGTAATTCCTATTTCCTCTGCTTTATAGGTACAATGGCTTGGTGACTGGCTCTCGAGCTAAAGGTATCATTGCCATCTGCTGGGTATTATCTTTCATTATCGGCTTGACACCAATGCTAGGGTGGCACAATCGCGCCCAGATCGAAGAGCTGGGTTCCAATAAGTCGTCTCCCATCAACTGCAGCAACAGTATGGTGGCATGTCTCTTTGAGGCTGTGGTCACCATGGAGTACATGGTCTACTACAACTTCTTTGCCTGTGTGCTCTTGCCCCTCCTCCTCATGTTTGGTATCTACTTGAAAATCTTCATGGCAGCCCGGCGACAGCTCAAGCAGATGGAGAACAAGATGGTACACGGGGAACGTTCTCGCTCCACTTTGCAGAAGGAAGTCCATGCAGCTAAGTCTTTAGCCATCATTGTTGGGTTGTTTGCAGTCTGCTGGCTTCCACTACATATTATTAACTGCTTTACCCTTTTTTGCCCAAATTGTGCCCATGCTCCCCTCTGGCTGATGTATCTGGCTATCATCCTGTCTCATGCCAACTCGGTTGTAAATCCTCTAATTTATGCCTACCGAATCAGGGAGTTCCGATACACCTTCCGTAAAATCATCAGCCAGCATATCCTGGGCCGGAAGGAGCCATTCAAGGCAGGAACAGCCAGCTCTAGGACTTCCACTCACGGTGGAGACACAGAGAACGCCAGCATACGAATCAGTGAGTATGCATTAGAGGTATACACCAATGGAGAGATCCCCAGGGATCCTGAAAAGCAGGACTTAAACAAATGCAAAGCTGGCTTGGAATGGCACCAGAATGGAAATGCTCTGGACGTGGAGACAAATGGGCATCTCCCACATTCCTGCAAAAATGGGATTCTCTCAGATGCATGCATGAACAGGGAGCTTCACAGTGAAGAGCTAATTGATGCCCAGGTGTCTTTCTCAGATCTGGAAAGAGCAGCCTTCGCAGCAGCTGATGTTTCCTGATGAGACTTTCAAGGTCTTCCTGGTAGAATTATTTTTTTTTTTCCATTGGTGACCTCTGCCGTGGCAGAAAGGGAGGTTGGGGTGCGGGGGGAGAGGTGTGTATTCAGATCACTGTGGAGAAAGGGGGGCCCTACCCAGGACTGTTGGGATGATCTTAAATACTGGACTGAGAAAAGCCAAGAGACCACTGAAACGGACTAAGGAAGGAGGGATGCGTTACCCATCAATGACCTGTCACCAAGAGCAGTGTCAAGGTCAAAGATGGCATTCCAAGTTCAGCACTGGGAGACCCTGCTGATGCAGGGCATATCATGACATTATGCTGTACTGTGTGTCTGTGGTTGTGTGTCCGTTTTGCTGTCTTTACCAACAGAAATAAAAGCATGGCTGGAAGTATTCGCTGAACTGCAAAGAGCAAGAGGGAAGGGGCCTTTTAGTACCTTGGCCCTGCAACAAACAGAAGGGGGGTAGCAATATCTGTTGGTCAGGAAGGATGTCAGCATCTGCTTGGACAGGGAAGGAATTTACCTGGTGGGAGCTTTGGATACCTTCAACCATGGCATTTTGTCTTTCAGTTCATGTTTTTAAAGCTTATACTGAAACAGGTTGCTCAAATGGTTTTTTTTCTTGTCTTGATAGGATTACTTAAGTTATAAAAATGGGCAAGAACTCATATCCATTCCCTGAGCGCTCAATGTTCCAGATGCACAAGGCAAATATAACCTCATAGCTCTCAACTTTGTCTAACAAATAATGAAAACGGTCTGTAAGATGGGTTTCCCATAGCAAAAGGGCTGTTAGCAGGACTTGGTGCTGCAGACAAGCAGGCCAGGTTGTGGTCTGTGTCACAGGGGCAGTGTGCCCTGAGGGATCGTAAAGAGCTGTCAGGCGTGTGAGCTGTCTGTAGGCAGGTGGGCACTATCTGCTTTTTCCCCCTGTCTCTGTGCTTGTCCTCCTGAGCTCCTAGAATGCAAATTCTTTCCATGGCCGCAAATGTGTGTGAGGGGAGCTATTTCTCCATATTTTGGTCATTTTTGTCCTCACTCAAAAGGCTGTGGGATTTTTTTTTCTTCTTTCTTGGGGTAGGGAGGAACACACACAGTACCTAACACTTATTTTTGGAATTCCAATGAGCTCTATTTAAACATCTTTTCTCCTGTGATTTCGGTTTTTTCCTGATGTGCTTTACTGTGAAGCCTGATTTGTCCCTGCAGTGCAGAGGCCAACAGAGCTGGGTCTGTCTGCTTAGAAGATGCTCCTACTCTGAGAAGCTGAAAGGAGTCAGTAGTAGTGGAAATCAGCTTAGAAACTGCAGTAGTCTTTCACAGCAGTTTCGTAATTCTCTGTATCACTTATGAAGCCTGGTAGCTCAAGGACAGCAGAATGCCACATCAGCTTGAATTCTACTGAAAGATGGTCTGGGATTTTTTTTCCAGACAAATAATCCATGTCCAATACCACCAGCCTTCTGGAGAGACAGGCAGTAATGGTCCTACTGGAAAACCAAAAGTCTGGTAATTTCAGGGATCTGAAGCTTAGTCCCTAGGTGAAAACATCAGAAATATCATCCCCTAAACCTGGCTTTTCCTTGTGTCCACTAACATTTCAGAAACCAAATAATCTCATTTTCAGAAAGGAAAGGGGAACTGCATTTTCGTATTTGAGGAAGAGCAGGTTAGATTTGTGTGTTCTTATTCCATGTTTATTTTAAATATTGTGAACTATTAAAATGAAAAGTCAGTTTTATTTGAGGAGAATTTTCTTTCTGCCAGTCTCCCTGTGTGAAGGTGGGGAGTAGTTCATAATGCTGAATGTGTTCAAGTATGTAACTGCTCCAAGCTAGCACAAAGCTTACTGTGAGATGGATAAAAAGATGTGGTTGCCACCCCAATCCTTAGCAGAAAGACAGGCAAGCTTGTAGAATAATAGACTTCAGAGTTTAATTGAATTGCTGCTTTCTTGGCACGGCTCTTCCACATAGTCTAACGTCAGAGGAGTGGATTATCACTCCAGCACCATTAACAAACACTAAGCCATTTCTCTGTGACTGACGTCGTAGGTAGTTCCTCTGTAGGGTGACTTGGGATCTTGTTACTCTTGATCTTTCTTGATGGAATATTTCTGTAGGTGGCTCCTCTGACCTCCTGTAACAGTGGCAGAGGAACTCAGTCAGGAAAATGGGGGTCTGATCTCTTCAGGCCTCAGTTGGGAGCTGAAATGTTTCTAAGAATAACACAAGATTACATCCGGTATTCATGTCAATAACAATTAGGTCCACAAAGAAGCAGAGCAGGGAAGGAAGTGTGGGAAAATACCAGGGTCGCTCATGTGCTGGAACACACGCAAGTGCCGAAGTGTGGCCTATTGAGCTTTAGTTGCCATTTTAAAGGGATGTTTTATGCCACGTTGCATCAGATTTTCAACAGCTGATGTGGGTTTGTTGCTTTCTGTTGTATTCTGAGCTTCTTCACACTCAATTATGGCAGCCTCTTGCTTGGCTGCCACAAGAATCAAGTTGATCTCTATTGTTGTGACAAACTTAGGATTGTCCCTCTGGAAAACTTTCCTTCCCAACCAGATCGCCATCCGAACCAGATGTCTTGAAATTAGCTTTTCTGTTGCTGTTTGAGATGCCCCCCCCCCAAATGTGTCCAGTCCCTTTCAATATTCATGATCCAGATTTGAAATGAAAAGGGTGTGTGAAGGGGCCAGGGGATGTGTGCAGGAGGAAGTGCAGGGGGGGTAAAGAGACAGCATGTTTTATATAGAATTGGAAGTCTGTAGTCACAGGAAGGAAGGGATGGCAATTGCACCACATGCTGTGTGCCTTCTGGCAAACATATGTCTGAGATGGACCTTCAGAAGATGTTTCAGAAGCAGTTGTTGGAGGGAGCATGAGCCTTTTGGACAGAATTTTTGACTTCTTATTTCTTGTTTCCTAGGGATCATGATTTCAAGACTTGTGTGCCTTTTTTTTAAAAAAAAAAAAAAAAGGAAGAAGCATAGCTGTAGGGTCCTATCAATGAATTGTGCTCTTTCCTCCTGGCAGCACTCTCCACTCTTGCGAAAAGTACCTGTCTTCCAAACTGCATAGGGCAGGGATCATTAGAAACCCAAAAGTTAAATAATTTTTTCCTAACCTCCCCACTCATATCCCCATTTTCCTTCCAGCTGGAGAATTTTTAGCTGATGAAATATAGCTGTTCTGGATAAACAAAGATGGTACCAAGACAAAGGGAAGAATGTGGTGACCATCAGGAGAGACCGGAGAAGACCTCCTTAGGAATCCAAGGTGCAGTGGGTCCAGAGAGTAAGAGCTGGGGTGAGAAGAGACTGAATTCACTGAACTGGAACTTCTTACTAAAAATGGCTGAAGACCCACCCATAGAGAGATGTGGTGCCTCCTTCGGCGTGAGGGCATTCCAGGAATTTCACCATTCCCTGGAGACTCTTAGGCTCCAGGGTTTATTTGCTTTATAGGGTTTTGGAGAAAGTAAAGTTTGATCAGTTGCCAGGAGTAATTTTATCAAGAGTTTGTCTTGGGGCCCTCTCCTCAATAGGGCACTGCTTTTTGTGTGTGCAAATAAATGCACTTACAGCATTGTCCTACAGAGTTTCTTTTGGATCAGTAGTATTTCAAAGCTCTGTGCAAGCTGAACTGCAGCTCTTGAACAGAGAAGCAATTTGGCATGGTGGGATAGCTGGGGTTACTGTAGACAGAAAGGGTTTGCCACTGATCCTCGTTGGTGGTAGGAAGCTTATTGTGCAGATGCGCTTAGGAGTTCTATGGAGTAGTCTGAATCTTTGATCATTCTTTGAAAAGATGCTTCAGGGGATGCTGGTGGGTACAGAAATGTCTCTGAGGTGTGGGAGCAGGCTGGAGGGTTAGGGTTAGATGGGATATCTTGGTGGCAAAGGAAGATTTGTAGGGTAGGTGTTTGAGAAGATTTCAGGGGAGCAGGAATATGCTGGGAGGTGCTGGGGATTGCACAGAAGGTGCTGGCATGAGACCAAGGTGTGACTCGCTGAGGAAGGACTCTGGAAAGGATGTACAGTCTTACAGCTCTCCTGGGGTCACTGCAGAGGGGAAACTTTGATGTGTGCGGAGGGTTGACTTCATATGGTCTATATGTGACTGAGGTAGAAATGGTTCTTATGGATTACCTCCTTTTCAGATACATTGTCTCATTTCAAGAGTGTGTCCAGGTGTAAAAAAAGCCCTTCTGCTTCATGACCATGAGCCCTGCCTAAACCCAAATCAATCCACCTATGTTATGTGGGAAGGACAAGCATGCTGCAACAGTGCTGCAATGCATTAAAACTGTAGAATACTCTCTAGTGGTGTTTGCTAAATTTAGCTGCCTAATAGTCAGTTCTCTCCCAATTTGTTTTGGGCATCAAACTGCACTGAGTCATACCAGAGAGTTTTTTCTTTCTAGGCCTGAGCTTTTGGCCTTCTTTACAGTAAAACACATCAAGAGTGACTAAAATCACACCAGTTCCTCATTTGCATGAGAGATGACTAACCCTGAGAGACTAAGAATCCCAAAACTGGGGCATGTTGTGTGTAACTCACTGTCTTATTTGTCTGCTGGGACTGTTCACACAAGGATGTGTTAAAATGAAGACTGGAACCTGTCGATCTGAGGACATCCTTTGCTTCCCCCACTCTGTTTCATGAGCTGGTGTTCCTGCCCCCTGTCCTGTGGAGCGGTTGTCTCTGTGGCCTGCAAACCAAGGCACTATGAACACCCTGCTGCACACGCTGTCACTATAAAACAATTACTCTTTTAATTTAAATGTTTTATGAATATAGTTGTTGTTTTCCCTCTGTTCGTCAGTTACCAGTGGGAGGGGAGGGAAGGGCAGGGGGGGAGAATCTGTGCATGCAAATGTATTTAAAGTGCATTGACCAAAGGTTTTTTTGAATCTGTGAAGTTTTCATATCTGTGAAGTCATCAGACTGCTGGGCAGTGAGGAGCCACTGGTGCTGCTGAGTCTGTCTTGGTTACATTTCTTAATAAGCATTGAAATAATAAAATATATTTGTAAAAGAGAGCGTGAGTGCCTTTGTCCCAGGAAGATCCAGCTGGCTTGCCCTTTCTTGTGCTAGTGTTTTCTTATTATTTTAGTAGCTTTTTCCATAGATAGATCCTTCCAGAGAGCTCTCTCCCTGGCGCTGCCTATTCTTTTGCAGAAGATATTAGCATGCATTAAAGTGACAGACCCAGATGGACTAGAAAGACCCCTCACATCTCTGACATCCTGGGATCAGTCATCTTGGCAGTGAGACAAAACGTTTACAGCTGCATACTGAACACAAGGTAGAGCACTGTATTTGCCCAAAGCACTGCAGTGTCAGGAACATTGTGTTGCATAGTAGGACCTGAAGGGTCCATAACTGGACAATGAAACAGCTTTGCCAGCTGTGACTGGAGAATCCCAGCCTGCCGGCTGTCTTTCCACACAGCCATGCTGCTACACCTCAGACCTCCTTGTGAGACTATCACAATTTCAGACCTCTGTCCTGTTCTGCCAATGCCACTTAGGCTGAGCTAGCCCCAGCCTGATGTCAACCAAATTAGTCTGGAAATGGAGGCAGCAAATCAAGATGCTTCTGTGGTGTCACTCAAGCCAATTCTGAGCAACACTGACAGGATGAAGCAGGAATAATTTCCAGCTTTTTCCAGCTGGCAGCTACTAAATGCATGTATGAGGACGGTAGTGATTGTCTGTACAATCCAGGAGCATTTGGAATCAGGTAGTGATGAAATGAAAGTTTACCAGATAACCATCAACTACTGGTCATTCCCTCTTTTGGTTCACTTTGCAGCTGAGCTAGAGGCCTCGCTGGAGGCCCCAGTTTGTGGAGAGGTGCTGGCACCCTGGTGTTCTGCAGCCAGCTGTGCCTGAGCTGTTCAACCAACTGTGTAATTGAAAAGCTTTTTGATTTTTCCCTCCTTTCACAAACACTGTGCGTTTTGTTCTGCAGCATCAAAGGCCAAGAGCTTGGAGGAACAATGGGCGTCTGCAGGAGCCCAGGGGGAACAATGGCTGTACCTGGCCCCAGGAAGAAAGCGAGTACTTGAAAGAACAGAGAGAGCTCCCAGTTTAACACAATTGGCCTGATCTGGAAACCTCTGCTCAGAGATCCACACCTTGGCTTAGTCACCCAGGGAAACTAGACTTTGCAGGGCTTTTGCTGTAGACTAAGAGCTGTCTGAGGATAATATAGCTCAATAGTTTAATATTTACTGCAGCACTGGGGAACTGATGACATTTCTGAGTGGTGAAGTAGGATGGGGCTGCAGAGGATGGTGTTTTCCCTAGTAGTGGGCGGATAATGTTTTTGGCTAAAAAGCCTTTCACAGTATTTAAAGCAGCAGGATCTTCCTTGTCACTTCTGCCCCCAAACAGGAAGCCTTTGCTGCTAAGAATAGTACATACAAGTGCCTGCTGTGCTCTTGACCATCATGTGTTTCAGGGAGAAGTTTTGGGGAGTTAAAAGCTCTGAGCACCTTTTCTAAGGCCCTGTGGACCTCACCATTTACTTTCACAGGAAAGATTCCCACTGTCTTCCGTTTGACTGAAGTGACCAAGTGAGGAGTGAGATTCCCCATGTTTTCATTCAGGGGAGGGAGAAAGACTTCTGTCAGCTTGGAGTGAACCTGGGAGGAATCCACCTCTGATCCCGCAAATAAGCAGGTTAGATGATGCAACACACTGCAGGTTGGAGTCTCGCGGAATACTAAGTGGAGCTGTATTCCTCCCTGACTTCCCAATCTCCTCTTCAGTGCTCTTATGAGAAGAAAGGGGGGCACTTCTGAATATTGGAGATGTTTCCTCAGAAATTACCCAGTGGATGGGACTGTTGGAGGGTTTTTTACTGCAAGATGCGACACTCTTAGAAGCACCATCATTTCTCTGCTGTGTGACTGCAGTAGTCACTGCTGAGATCCTGCAGTACTACCCAGACCTCAGAAAATCAGAAATTGATTTCAAGAATTGGACTGCTTGCAACATGTCAAAGAAAATTATCTAAGCCAAGTTTGGGCCTGAGAGTAGCATGGTGATTTTTCAGCAAGTGAAAGGCAAGGACTGGGAAAAGAGCTTTCAATCTGCAAGTTCAGAATAAACTGTGTAAAGCTGAGGTTATTTGGAGTGCAGATCCATACTGTGTGGCCTGAGCCTGTTGCACTGAACTCCAAACCTGGGACTGTGGTTTTTAGCTGTGTCCAGCTGCAATCCGGAGAGGTGACTGCAACATCTACAGAGCCCAGGGCAGTCTTTAAACCTGCTAGCTTGGACACTGACAGCACTGGAGCTGCAATCACTCAGGCTTTGTTTGCCAAGGATTTGCCCAGGGCCCTAGGCAGCTCTGATTTTTTGCCTTACCTAAGGCAAGGAGATTAGATAACAGCTCATAATGAGAGTGAAGAAAATCCATGTGCATGGGGTATCTTGCTGCCTCAGCTGTTGATGAGTTCATGGGGATGTCTTTTGGGCTGGTATTAGTCCAGGATATTACTTCTAAATGGGAGTTAAGCATATCTCAGATACCTCATGTTGCTGGAGAACTTGCAGCTGCATCATTTGGGCATTTGGCATCATCTATCTGGGCTGTGCTTTGGGGTTCCCAGGGATGCAAGGCTCTTGTGCAGTGTGGTGATTGCAACCAGGGAAAAAAAAAAAGAGTCCAAATAAAGAGAATTTAGCAGCCTGGATCAGTTCTACGAAGAATGCAAAACAAGCCTGGGCCATCTCAGGGTAAGCTGCACTCATGGTGCCTCTTGAACCCATGTCCTGTTATTTTTGGTGTGGAACACGAGGGCCTGGGCCAATGAAAATAAGGAAGGTGGCTTGATAGACACAGATTTTATCTTTTGAGATTCGTCATGACCTTTCTAGTGTATGATAAATAAAGTTGACTCAGGAATTGGCACGTGCCCTATAACATGCAGTCCTGGTGTTGGGACTCGGCAGAATGTTCTGCTTAGCAATGCACTCTGTTGGCTTTGTTTGCCAAGTTCCTATTTTGGAGGTGTGCTTAAGGGCTGAACAGTAGCAGATGCTGAAGCCTTCTGCAGGGCAGGTGCAGTGGACCTGGCATCTCTGACCATGCTGATCCAGGCTGGATGAAGGTCATTTTGAATCCAAGCTGATATAACCTTTTACCACTGGGCCATAAAAAGAGAAGAACTGTCTTGCAAATGAAGAATGCTGTTTGCAGTGGTGTGAATCTTGGGGCAAAGAGGACTCCTATCCTTTCACATTACTGTATAACCCATGAAGGATTTAATTTAGCATTGAACAGTATTGCTTCCTGTATTAATGTCTTTTGAGCAGCCCTGCCACGCACACTGGATCCTGTGATATTAAACAATTCCATCATCCAGAGGATGTGGCCAATTTTGCAGGTGACAGGAATGGTAGCTTTGAGACTTGCCTGCTGCTGGGTGAATCCCTGCCATACTACCTCCTCTGTTAACCATGATTGTGAGCAATCACAGTCATGTTTTCTGAGCTAGCGCTGATGTCGGGGGTTGTGATAAACAGGGCTCCTTTGCAGACAACTGGGAATCATGTGCTGCTAAATTGAAGCTGTTCTGTAATGGTAACGCATCAGGTTGTGATGTTATTCTGCAGAGCCAAAAGACACTGGGGAGAAAAGGGCTAATGTTTGCATTCCCGGTCCCAGAAAGGCTACAGGGGGAGAGCTGCAGTTCATTCACAAAGATTAGGGCTGGTTCAAAGGCAGAATCTCAAGAGGAGCGCAGCCGGCACTGGCACTGGGGTGCTGGGCTACATGAGCACTCAGCACCTTAAAGTAAAGGACAACTGGCTGCCTTGTTTCTGAGGTGCCTGCCATTTGGGAGCAGTCCAGTATTCCAAGTGTTTCCTGCCTTTCTTTATATTCATGCCAAAAGCACTAACAGAATAGGGTGGAGACAAAAAATCTCAGACCCTCCTCAAGATCCTCCTCTAATTCCAGAAGGATCAAAATGCTAAAGGTTGCATTAGAAAAACAGAAATAGTCTTTTCTCCCACCATTGGTAACTCAATGCCACAGCTAAAGCTGAGAGTCAGCTGCTTGTTCTACAGCTGTGTCCTTTCTGAATTCATGAGAAATAGCATTTTGATTTCCTTCCAGAGGAAATATACAGTAATATCTCTAACTTGCACTGAGGCCTTCCATTCTGCAGAACTAACCCATGTAACATTCATCTGCAACTAAATTAAACCCAAGATCCCCTATTCCTTATGGATTGAGCCAACTCTTGGGAATCAAGGCTTTTAATCAGACACCTTTATAGCTTGCTTTCTCTGAGCACTGGCTTCCCATGCAAGTTCCCTCCCATCCTAGGTTCTACATTTGCAAATGATCCCTCCTTTCCTGCCGTATGCCAGACCCAGGAAGCACAAGAAGTTTATCCGAGATGCAGGGGCTGTCTGTCCCTTTCCATGGTTCAGCCCTACCTGGAGTTTCAGAAGAACCGTAGCAACAATGTTCCTGTAGATTTTCACTGTGTGGCTGGAGGGATGGATCTGCTCTCTATGCACTAACAGCAGTCTCTGATTCCCTTGCAGGAGGATCTTTCGATCAGCATTTGGTTTGGAAGCGCTGTGTGGGACATACGATCCTCCCAGGGAGAGTTTAATGCTTTCTTCCTGTCAAAAGCATGAGGCTGCATCCTGGGGTCAGGATGTCAGTGACATGTGGACGACACTGAACGCTGAAGCCTGTGTGTCAGTCAGGTCTTGGAAGAGGCTGTGCTCTGTCTGCTGCACAGACACATTCGCTCTCTCTGAAGGGAGGTCCTTGTGGACGTAGCCATGAACTTGGTGTTTTCCAGGTGGCTGTGTTCGCTCTATGCCGGATGAATCCCAGTGCTGTAAAACACGTGTCCCTGTTCTGCTTCCTAAAGAGATGCATCTGCTGATGTCAGCTTCCAGGTAAGATGCACCGGAACCTGCTCTCCCTCAGCATCTGTGGCCTTTGGCCTCTGCTGGTAGTCAGGCATCCTAAGGAAACTAGAAGTGACCTAAGGCTATTTTTTTCTTAATCCTTGGTCAGTGTTGCAGATGGAGAAGTAATGGCAGTTTTCCAGCAGGTGAGACCCTCCAGGCTAGCTAGCCAGACAAGAAAAATAAACACAGGAAATAGCATCCATGCAATAAGATAACAAAGAAAGGAGAGGCTGGGAAAGCTTTCTGCTGCATGTGTGTTGGGGGGGAAGCACAGAGCTTGGAGCTCTCTCTCTAACAGGAGCAAGCAGATGTTGCACCTTAACACAAAGGAAGGGGTTACTGCCTGGACGGAGAGGAAAGTAGAGAAAAGAAGGTTTCTGCTTTGCCCAGACAGAGGAGGAGTTGCTGTCTAGGGTACAGGGTCTGTGGAATGAAGATCTTGGGCCTAGGTGTGGGGTGAGTTAGTGCTTTGCTCAGGGCAGAGACTCTGGTTAGCTCTGCTCCACTTGGTTGTTTTTCTGTCTCAAAAGCAGTTCTGAGTGTCTCTGTCTTGATGGAACCTCTGCTCTGTCTTACCTGTGAAAGCCATTCCCTGAACTCCTCCTCTTGGCCTCTTTGTATCCCATCCTCCCAGATCCTTTGGGCTTATCAGAGCCTCCACATTGCTCAAAGTTTATCCCTGATGGCATGGCTGGGTAGTATTGTGGCAAGGCATCTGCTGGCTTCATCCCTGTGCTCAGCAAGATGGAGAAGCCACCTGTGGTGCCCAAAATAGCCTCCGCCTGGGCAATCCAACCCAAATGGTGTTGATAGTGGTGGGGGATTCCCATGCCTCATAAAGAGGCTTTTGTTGGGAGGATCTAAGCTGAGCTCCAGGCCTTGCCAGCTGTGGAGAGGAGCAGATGGATCTGCAGTATAAAAATAGATCGAAGCAGACTTGTTCTGCCCCTTTTCTTCACTAGCTCAAAGTATAGTCCCAGAGGTGCCTGGTCAGCTGAACCAGAGCAGAGAACTGGGTGCTTTGCAGCTGCCAGTCTGCCTGGAGCCCATTAGCTGTTGTCAGAGACAGGAATTTATCTCTCTTCTGTCCCATTTGCCTTACAGCTGCCGTGTGGACAATCTTCCTTGCTCACAGCTGTTGGCAGTGTGTTACATCCCATTTCCCTGAGGCAACAGAAGCAGGAGAATGGGGCATTTCTGTGAGACACCATGTTCCTAAACTCTGCTATACTTTGCCTCCAGAAGCAGAGGTATTAGTCTGTGGCCTTGCCCTCTGGATGAGATCTCTGTACAGCACCTAAGGAAGCGTGCTGAAGACATGCACCAGTGTGTCATGGGCAGTTTCAACTAGGTTTATTGGTAGGTTTTGCAGCAGTCAAGACCTCTGTGTATTGCACATGGAAATCTCACCTTTTCCCAACCCCAGCTACAGGGGGAACGTTTTGGAGTGCTCTGATCTTTGTTGTTGCTCCAAGTGACTTGGTTGCTTGTTCCAATGCCGTAAGTTCATACCAAAGCTCTGAGGTCAAAACACCCTCCAAAGGCATCTGAGGCTCATTGTCCTTGGTCTCTCACGTAGATGAAAATGTAGATATGTAGATACCGCCTGGCCCAGTTGTTCATCCCAGTACTTTCCATCTAGGCTTAGAAATTTTTCAACCCTAAAATACAATGGTTTTGGTGCACGAAAGCAATTGCGAGGCTGCATCAGTACTTGGAGCAGGCAGGATGTGGTCCCTCTGCATTGCGCCTGCAGAGCACTGCCAGCCCATCAGTCCTGAGATGTGTTTGCATAAAACCCCCTTCTCAGTTGGCATCCCCACTCCATCCCATCATGCTAACTGAATAAGGATCACATAGATGTTTCCTGAATGGGCTTTCGTAAGGCACTAATTTGATACACTCAGGGCATCTTCCTGTAATGCATGTTCCTGAGGTAAGGTAATTGAAGGTGACTTTGCATGGGTGGGTGGGGGGAACAGGACAGGACTGCTGGCAGAGATCATGGGAAGAATAGAAGAAAACCCTTTTGTTCCTGTAAATTACGAGTGTGTTGTGTCTGTTTACACTGCCTGTCTCCCCAGCTTCTACCTGTCCTGTGTTTTGAAGGTGGCTGCACTCTTCCTCTCCTCCTCAGTTTTTGGGGTATTTTTTTCCATTTCATCTTGTGCATCTGTTCTGCTGCTTTTGCATTTTTGCTTTTTGTTTCTTTGCTAGTTTCTTCCAATCTGCCCTATATTCTCCTGTTTCCTGAAAAGCCGCATGCTGTGGTGTGTGAGGGAGAGGCACTGAGGCTGGCCATATTTCTCTGCACTGGTATCCCAGGATATATTAACTGATTCCCTGCTATTTTTTTGAGGGAGCCATATAGGAGCAAGAAGGGAAGAGGGCATAAAGAATCCTAGATTGCCAGGTGCTACCACAACTTAAATCTTCAGTACATGCACTTTTCCTTTATATATATGCAGTTTGTTTCAGCCAAGGGAGGAGACAGCACTGCTGTTCAAGTGGAGGGAAGGCCTCCAGCCTCACTACTCCTATGATAGTTTCTCTTTGGAAATATTCTCCTTGATCACAGGCCCCTGTACTCTCTTTTGGTGCTGGGAGTCAGGAAATAGCGGCAGCACCGAGCCTTTCCACTTATTTACAGCATTTCCTTCTGTTTGCTGTGGGAGCAGAAAAGGGCTGTCTAAAGGGCTTGGGTTTTTTTTCTGAGCAAGTTGGATTTGCAGAGTAGAGGCAATTGCTGTTCTTCTAACTTGGGAAGCACATGGTGGGGAAAAGGTAACTTCTGGAGCCTGGGGACTTGGGTTTTTCCTCACAGATCTAGAAACCCTGGGTTGTCAGAACTGCAGATGACAAACCACCGGTAATGTGCCAGTAAACAGACTAGGAAGCATCTGCCTTGCATTTCAATAGCGTAAACTTGACATTTCACCCCTGACTGTTTCTTTCTTTAGCTCCTTAACGTTTGGTATTTACAGAAACGTTTCAGCCACTAACTTTCAGCTCATAAAATGGCCATCTCGTCTCTAGTGACTGTCATAAGAAGTCTTCGTGCTTCATGGGGAACTCAGTGTTGTCCCCGCAGTTCAAAAGTTGGAGGCTGTCATGGTGCGGAGGTGGAAGGGGGCCTTCCTGGGGATTTCCAGCAGCACTGCAGGAAAGAGGGGACCAAAACTGGTGGCTCCAGCAGTCCAGTCCATACCTCGCTTCCATCTCCGCATGCCCAGTGAAACGCTGGATACAAACCAGAATCTGGACTAAATGCGTGTTTTGGTCCCTGTGTTTTGTGCCTGATGCACTTGGTGCAGGGTGTTAACAGCCAGGCTGTGCAGCAGGGGAAAAAAATCTCCAAAACACAGCCCTTCTTAAGGCCCAGATTTGGGCATCTAACTTGTTGTAATAATTCAGCAGCATTTGTACTGCAAGTGCAGCGTGTGTATAGTTGTACCTCCATTTTTCCTGATGACCACTGAGGGTGGTTTTTATTTTTATTTTTATTTTTATTTTTATTTTTTAAACTCGGACAGGATGCTTGAGCTGGCAGACAGGGAGCAGTGAGAGCTCCCTCTGCTGTCTGTGGGCTTTCAGGTTCCCAACTAATTCTGTCCCCACTCAGATGAAATGTTTTGCCAGGGTGGAGGTGACATTGGAAGCTCTTCAGCCTACAGATGACTCTGTAGAAGACCCGTATCAAATACAGTTCTTGCTGTTAATATGCAAAGCCCTGTGCATCTCACAGCATACTGTGAGTAGCTCTTCTGGCTTCTGTGGCACTGTGGACACAGCCTCTGTGTGAACGTAAATTCAGGTTTGGACCCAGTATAATATACCATTGAGAAGGGATGGATGCTGCGGTTCTGGAATTCAGCAGAGGATGGACTAGGCTGGGAGACACTCATGCAAGTTCATCATCACTATGCTGATTAGGTAACAAACACCTGTGCTGTGTCATCCTGTGGAGGCCAGAGGAAAGAAAATCCTGTCCAATTTTGGGTAGAAAGCTTGGGTCTGTAAAGCAGCTTGTTCTGTTGACTTCTCCGGTGATTTACTTCAGGTGGGTTTCCCCACTCTTAAATGAGACAATGATGGAGACCCAGTTGTCTTCACCAGGGTACTTCTCCCCAAGATGACACTACTTGAGTCAGCATCAAGGCCCTTAGGGTGGTGCTAAGAAGTCAGGTAGGAATGGGGCAACCACAAAGGATTTTTAAAAGCAGTTAAGCAACTTAAGTGCAAAAATGCCTCTAAACTTTTCTGAATGTTGGGGTTATTAAGGTTATTAGCCCAGGTTTTTATTTGTTCTGGTGTAGCCTGAAAATGTTCTGGCTAGTCGAACTGGACAGTGCCTTGCCAGAGTACTTGCAGCAAGCTGGGTGGCGACTTTTCTCTTTGCCTTGGACAGGTCATTATGGCCTCTCACTTCATGTTTGAGGCCTCCTTTTTCTTTTGGAGGGTCTTCCCTTTGTTTGCTTGATTTCTGGTTTGCCCTCCAACTCTCTCTCTATGCAGACCACATTCTGGAATTGTGCTCAGGAAGACATTCCTGTGTTTCTCAGCTGTAACATAATTGATCCTTTGTTATGGTATTTCAGTTAGGTACCCCTGAAGGGTGAGCAAGTCCGGTCAGGAGCAACAAGACTTTCTCGCTCTGACTGTTCACTGGCCTGACAACTCATAAAAGTGCTATTTTTCTTCACCTCAGTTAAACTGCTAACATGTCCTGGCATGCACAAGATGTGGAGGCTCAATAAACCCAAAAGGCTCATTGTTAAACAAGGTAAGTCATCCTAAGAGGCTGGCCATTAGATAGTTTTCAATGCTTTCCTCTGTTTTTTGTCAAGGATCAGACAGTGAGGTGATGTGGCAGAACAGTCCATAGCATGAATGGAAAACACTGTGTTCCAGTTCTCTGTAAAGGCCCAAGAATAGCTGCCTCGGTGCTTCCTGTGTCTGCTTGATGCTGAGCCATCAAAGAGACTTTTTCTGTGGGTTAAATTGGGCTCTCTGCATTTAAGAAGGGAAATTATCTTCTTAAATATTTCTTTTGCTATTAAGTTTGGCCCTTGCTTTGCTAGCAGCTGTACACATTGAACAAGCTAAAAAAAGACTACAGTGTAAAAAAATTAGACATAGAAATAAGACAAAGGAGTAACAGAAACAATAAGCACCAATTTGATCATGTGTCTCAGTTCATTCAGACCATATGGAAGATGGGAATTTTACACAAGCAGCTGAGAGACAAAATGGTAGTAATTTTTAGAAGTTTTGTCTGAGTGTATGAAGATAAGTGAGACCATAGTTATAGGTCAAGCATACATGGGCAAGGGAAGCTGACTCACTGGCAAATCAGAGGCAGGAGAAAAGAGTGGGAGGTGGAGGTCTGAGCTGGGAAGGGTTATTGCCTGGGACATGAATATTTTGCCTAATGCATAAGGAAATGGAAAGGTGAAGAAAGGCCACAGGCATATGAATTATTTGCAAATTGCACTGTGTCATCTTTCCCTCTGCCCAATTTTAGCCATTGTTTGGTGCAGGCAGCAATACATGTGCATGCTACATCCATCCATCTTCATGATAGCTGGGTTAAATTGCACAATCATTATGAATACCATTTGCAGGCAACTCTTATTGCTGCTCCCAGCCTCTGTCCAGTAACCTGTGGCTCCAGGGTCTGGGCGCTAACATTTTGAAACTGTGGTCAATCAGAGGGTATTTTTCTGCTGCTGCTTCTATTACCTTTTTATTCCATCATTCTGCTAAATCACTGTGTTGTAAGTAAGCATTCTTCTAGGACTGGTAATTCAAGATCTTGTGATTCAATGTGACTAGAGAATGGTTCTTTGTACCTGTACTTCCATTAAGATTTTGCTTCTAGCCTTGGGGAGAACTTCCACACCAAAAACTACAGCTTTGTGTACACAAAGCTTCCCAGGTAGTTTGGTAGTTGTTTCTAAAGAGGGCTTGCTTAAGGTGGAAAGTTACACTATGTTAGAAGGAAGCTTTGAAGACCTGTAATAGTTAACATGAAATTAAGCACATAACGTGAACAGAGAAGCATGGACCAGCAGGGTGTCATATTTTTGTACACTGAATGCAAGGTCCAAGCGAATCTCATAAGTGTTGCAATTCTTCAGGACCACAGCCTAACCTGATATTGTTCTGCAGTGCTGAGCATCCCTTTGGTGTAATTGCTTCTTCCCTCCCAAAGCATGAACATCTGGATTTATGGTGACAAAAGCAATCCAGTGAGGAAGGAAATGAAAAATGGTAGCCCTGCGTATTTGAAAAGAGGCTGGGTATGGTCTGAGTCACAGCACATGTAAGAGATGCTCTGGCATCCCCCAACTCTCCCATCCCACAATAACAGTACCACTGCTGCTCTCCTCTGTTGGAAACTGCTGCTCACAGTGACTGCTTCTCAGCATAAACATCTCTAAAAGCCCCTCTGCCATCATCATGTAAATGGTGATCCACCAGCCACTCTCAGTGGGAACTACTGATATTAACCTCTACCATTCTGCCCATCAGTTTATTCATTAACTTTATATGTTTTAGGTGCATGTCTGTTAATTTTCACCTACCACTGCCCACCTCTCTGGGAGAACATACAACCCTTGTGTTACAGGATCATAAAAAAACTACAGCTGGAGGGCATGCAGCAGTAAGAGAGATGAACACTGTCTTCCTGGGACAATTATGAATTTTGGTGCCTCTTGAAGGAGTCATATGGACCCCACCTGCATGTCTTCACCTCTGCTTGAAATGTCTGATAATGCTCTGCTGAGTTGGGGAAGGAGGGGAAGATGGGTGGGTAGGTAAGCATATATGTGCTCTTCACTGATTTTTCTGATTAACGCAGGAGGAGGAGGCTGTGCTAGAGGGGCTTCCCAGTGCACAGCCTGGCTTGGTGGAGGCTTTTAAAAATTGTTTTATTTTATTCAGTTCCTGGAACTGAGCTGATGCTGGTGGTTGTCATTGTGCAAGGACCAGGAGGAACTGAACTGAGTGTCAACATGTTTGTGAGTGACATGCTCGTGACTGCTTCTTATTGTGGAACAAAAGATGTAAAAGGTGAGTAAGCAGGTAGTAAAACATGGATATGAAGGCTTTGCAGGCTCCCTTTTGCTCTGGAGGCAGAATCAAGTAGAGCATGTGTTAGGGGAAGATGTCTTGTAGCATTGCCTTTTGCCAAGTAGTGCCTTTTTTTCTGCTACCACTGATAAAGGAAAAAAAAAACCTCCTTTATTGTCGCAGAGTGCTGTGAATAGCCTGATCAGTTTGAGATTTGATTTGGTAAGGAAGCTCTGGGCTAGCAGTTTATGGGACAACGTGCTATCCAAGCTCTTTATCCCTGCATGCCCCAGTTACCCATCGCACACCCCTGCCACACTCACTCATTCCCTGTGCTCCCCTTCCTTACATCTGTGCGTGGACCATGTCTTGCAGATGATCTGTCCGGGGAGCGTGTGTTACGTTTCCCTCCTGTTCACATGACTCTGGGGATGTTTGTTCCCTCACCAGTTATGTCTGAGATCCTGTGAAAATACAGGGTATGAGGTAAGTTGAAATCTTGAGGCATGCAAATGAAGGGGGATATGTATTGTTTCCAAAAAACATTTCTTTCTGGTGTGTAAAAAGAAAGGTCCCTTGTTCAGGGTCTTTCTCACCCAGAGCTGCTTCTCGGCAAAAAGCAAGAGCTAGTGCTCATATTGTTCGTCGTGATTTTGTTAAGTATTCCCCCGGGAGATCCCTCATATCTTTGATGTAGGCTCATTTGTGTGGTGACTGCCTCCACCCCCTATCAGTGGTGCCCGTTCCTGCCCTCCCCCCTGCCCCCCCCATATTGCCTTCTACCCCTACCAACTTTAAAAGGCATCTTTTGAATAATCTTTGTTGACACAAGCTGCCTTAGTTGTAGTTGCTGCAGGGGTTGGGAAGGCTACTCAAGCAAGCAATGTTCAGTCCTTGGGGTCATGGAAACCAGCCAGGAATTTCTGCTCTCCCATTCCCAGGGGCATGAGGAGCCTGCAGAGGAAAACCAAAGGTGACTGTTTCCTCAGTTTAAATGTCGTTGACCTGAATTGGAGATGTTTTCCAAGACTTTTTAAGATCAAGAAGGCAGTTTTGGAAATATGACTGATATCTTGATGGAGGAGGAGAAATGATAATTTCAAATTGTAGACTCCTATAATACAATATTGGAAATTGTCATTTGAAAAACGAAAGCATTAGGCACTGTCTCTTTCAAGCCTTCAGAGCTTTTCTTTCCCCCCACTTGATACCTGTGTGTGGCTTGTTCAGTGACAGAGCTGGATGTTAAATGGCCAGGTATCATTTCTTGCATGTATGAACACAAAGTATCGAGATAGGCTAAAAAGTTAGCTATATGCCGTATGATCACTGAGTATAGGGTGGTAGTCCGAAGGAGAAAGGAGGTGACAGTGGGACTCAAGCTGTCTCTTTTCTGTAAGACTGATATCTTAACAGCTCTCGTGGGAGGAAGGACATGTTCAACCTAATAGGATAATGGAATAGTATGTTGAACATATCGGCTTTGACACAGACCAGCTGGTGGCTGTAGACACAAATAACCTAAGGAAAACAAATTTGAAATGTTTCAGGAAATAGCTATATGCATGCAGTGCAGTGGGGGGGGGGGGCAGGAGGGTGCCTTGTGTGTAAAAGAAAAAAGATAAAAGCCTCTCTCTTTGGCTGTGGGAGGAGTGTCTTGCTCATTCCTGGAAATTACTACATTCCATCCTTAATGATAGCTGGGGCTATAAATTTAGTACTGTCTTCTCCTCTGGACTCCCAGAGCTCTGCACTGTGAGGTTGGACCAAAGGTCCAGTATGGAGTCTAGTTGGTAAAAAGAAAAATCCCCCAAACCAAACAGAAAACCTTCCTACAGTTACTGTTAGAAATTTCGTCAGAAATTGTTGGTACAGTAACTATTGCTCAGCAGGAAAATTATCTCCACCAGTAGGTCATTCACAGTTTCTTCCCTTCCTTCTTTCTGCTGCCTTTGTGTTTCTAATCCATCTTGTCTTTTCATCTCTGTCCAACTAGTTTAAATTCCATTCTCTGTAGACTGCTGTCCAGCAATGAAATGGTTAACACATGTTTTTTATTTCTGTCTTTTTTTCCTTCATAAAGACAGCCTTCATGTTTTGGAGCCCAGTGAGATACCTGGGTGGAAGGTAATTACTCTTCTCAGAGCTTTGTCATTTCAGGCTCTCTGTGGACTTCAGCAGATGCCATTTCAGCTGCTCCACTCTATTCATATGTGAATTATTTTCTTTGAAACTGTGAAAGATAGAAATGTTACTTTTCTTTTGAAATTAAAGCTCAGATCCTGAGCTGGATCATGTCAGGCAAACCACAACCAGTTGGTGGATGAATGCATAACCATATAGGTAATATGATTCTTTCAGTGCCTCTCCCAAGTCAAGAGTTGTGTTGTCAGGCGGCATGCAAGTCTGTTCTGTGCTTACAACCCAACTGGCCAGATTTCAGTATGTTGTGTGACCACCATAATAGATGACTCCAGGTTCACTCTGCTGTGGCTAGGAACATGACACAAAAGGCAGTATCAATGGTGTAAACTGCTAACGAGCCTTTGAAAGATGCTGAAGATATCTAAGATCTTGAAGAGGCCAATCAATCCTCCTCTTCATCCCTTGGTCGTTGCAGTTCCACTCTTGCCCTGGCACACACGCTTTCTCTCTCTTTTAAAAGTCTTCAGTTCATGCCATTACAAGGTAACGAGCATTTGTATGTGCTCAAGCAGAAGGATAGTAGAATGTGTTACACTCTTCATAAACGCAACTGCCTTCTTCCTCGTTTGTCAGCAGCATGTCAGCAGCAAGTACCGCGTTCTTTTGCAAGAATGGCTTTGGTAAAAGGTACACTAATGAGATATACTCCATTGACGAGTTATTTCTGGCACAGACAGAGCTGGAAGGAAGTCAGCATTACATGCAGACACTCTTTGGCCTGGGAAGGTCTGAGAACCCTTTAAATACTTGGCTCAGAAATGGCTCTTTTCCTTTTATCTAGGAGAGTTTTGCTTTCCTGTTAAGTTAATTAAACTTCTGTCCTGTCTTCCTCATGCCCTTTTGCCAGCATCTAGCCTCTTCATGAAGACGCTAGTTCAATAACCATCATTTATAGTGTCAACCTTAGGTTACTACTGTTTGTTTGCCAGATGCAGCTGCAACCATCTGCCCAATTTCACGTGTTGCTGTGAGCCAGAGGCACTGGCCTTCACTACACAAATGTGCCATTGGGGCCTCACGGTGTCCCTTCCATGAGCTGTCCTTAAAAGATGGCATGTTTTGTCGTCTTCCCGCTTCGCTGAAAAAAGGGCTTGTTTACATTGGACAACTGATTTGGATTGCAGTGGCGTCTGCAGTTCAAGTGAAATACTATACTACTTCTGGTTAGCACCTTGTATGGAAATTCTCACTTTGGAATAAGAGTATGTTACTCAGAAATAAATTCTAAAGCAGATCAAATTCTTCTGAAGCGGAAGTTTCCAGGGGGGGTGTCAATATAAGTCCCTGCATATAAAACCCCTGAAGGCCTGAAATCTTGAGAGACTGTGTTCCTGAGTGTCTGGGGGTACGCATCAACTCATTGGACAAATTCAGCTGAAGGGTTGAAGCCCCCTTTCCTGCTTCTTAGCACAAAACTGTGCTCCCACATCATGTTGCAGCAGAGCGATCCCACAGATGCTCCCTTTTTTCTTCCCTTCCCTGCCACCCAAATCACACTGCAGTCCAAGTTACTTCTGGTCTGTGGGAACCGTGATTTGAATAGCTGTGGTGAGAGACTAGCGGGGAAGCATTTTAATATGGAGAATGTTCTGTCTTTGGGCCAGTCCATGCAATCTGCACTGGAGGTCCTTTTTTGACAGTGCCTGTATGTAGAGATCTAACAGGTTTTCCATAATAATCCCAGTGGTAGGAAGGGTCTCATCCTTTGTGAGAGACAGGCCTTATTATAATTTCTTGGTTCACAGCTTGAATGCCTTTCCAGAAATGCAAGATGTTGACTGTTAGTGGATGTTGTTATTCCTTTTGTGCTGCCAAGTGTGAAACTAAAGATTAACGTAGCCCGTTATCGACTGCTGTGTGCAGGCTTTGACCTGCCTCAAGAATATTCAGTGTCTATCCTAAAAGTTACGCATTAGGCATTCAGTTCAGTGGGCAGGCTGTAGAAACAAACCTCTTCAACCTCCTTGTTGAGTTGCTTTGAATAACATCAAACCCAAACCCATACAACTGAGAGCCAGAGTGGTGTATTGAATCATTTAATACTACTTTGTCACTGGCCAAGCTGTTAGCCAAAGCTGTCTCACCTAGAAAATAATGGAGTTTGGGCCATCTAATAAGCCTATCTGAAACAATGTACAGTTTTTTGCATGAAATAACTTTTCAGTGACTTTTTTTTTTTTTTTTCCTGAAGGGCAATGTAAGGTTCCCATGTTCTGCATTTGGTTTTAACTTGGATGGCTCTGAGGTAGCTTTTTGGGATTACTTTACACTCAAACTGTTTATACAGGGCTAAATGACTGAAAATTGTCCTTTTCAAATAAGTTCCCATTACTTTCTATATGATATCCCTATCAACCCTATCAAATGCTTTTTCAAAGTTTTTAGAATTCACATAAACCTTCCACTCAGAGGGGAACTCCTTGAGGATTTTTCAAGTAAGCCACACGAGAAATTCAAGGCTCTCTTTCTCAAAATCAGATTATTCAACCCCAAATTAGATGTTTGCTAAATCCATTCTCTAACAATATTCTTGCCAGGAATCTGGCAGTATAGAAACACCATGTTCCAGACTCTGCCTCATCTCTCCAGCTCTTACACTTTGAAATATCTGATTTCTTCAAGGATTGAAACAAAAGATCGTTCTCCTACTAAGAGGGGAGGGACATCTTCCTCTTCCCCGATTGTACCTAAAATTCATTCATTTTGGTATAGACTACTACCTGCTTTGATGAAGGATTAGAACAACTCTATTTATAGTAGGTGCTTAAAGACCAGGCTTCCTGAACCTGTGGAAAACAAATGCGCCAGATTTTATTCTTTTGTTCTTTTAATAAACTGTCCATGAGATTCTTCCCCTCCCCTCCTTTCCTGCTGGTTTACTTGCATTCTTATATGTTCAGTGTTTTTCTATTCTGTCTTTGTTCCAGTTTATCAGCAATTTACACACAGTTGTTTCCCAGACTCCATGATTTCAACAGCAAAAATAACACTGACCTTTTGAGCCCATGAGCAATCTTTTTGGTGGTAATTTAGCAGAAAGTTACAGTAATGAACAAGAACGCTGCTCTTAAATGTTAGATCATTAAATGTGTTTTATGAGTGTTTATTACTTCTTTAGTGCACTTCCTGTGCACCAGGGAGATAGCCATATTCCAGGGAAGAATGAAGTTTTTAATTGGCAAAAGCGGTCAATTTTGTGAATCTCTTCTGGTTTAAATATACATTTTCAGGTGTGATTTAGTCAAAGTAAGCAAGGAGAATATTTATAGCTAGAAAGACAATAACACTAACAACAGGACTGTTGCAAAGTTACGTTAACTCTTTGAAAACTGTGAGCTGGGCTTTTCCTGTGGGAGGGAGGCGAGGAGGAAGGGGAAGGTGACTGAAAACTTACATTTCACTCCCCAGACTTAGGGCTGGTTAGGGACTGCTTTGTCCCAGGCATGCCTGAGAGCAGACAAAATGTATTGTCAACAATAAACTTCCTCAGTTTTCAGCCACTTCCCCTCACCCAGCCTTCAGAACGGCAGGAAGCCCAAAAGCAGATGAGAAAAGCCAACTATATGAGGTTTATAATTTGGCTCTACTACTCTATAGGTGATTGTACCTGTGGCTTTTGCAAAGCCCCCGGGAAAGGCAGGGAATCTAAATGCAGACCAGAATTTTCCATCCGTATCAAAATCCTCAATCTCACTTTGGCTTAAGTTTACGTACAGACCAATTTCTAAAACTGGTAAGAAAACTTGTAAAGATTTAAGTAGAATTAGGAAATGAGCTCTTTGTCTGTAACTAATGTAAAGGCAACCCCCCCAAAAAAACCCCCAAACCCCAGAACCCCCACCAAAGTTAAGTGTTATTAGCAAG